>JAVSBS010004910.1:59342-76807 GCA_033124195.1 Coracias cyanogaster | reverse complement strand
CAGCGAAGAGTCCTCCTGTCTATGCCATGAGCTGCCAGCTTCTCCAGCAGAATGCTGTGGGAAACAGTGTCAAATGCTTTACTGAAGTCCAGTAAGGTTCTGGTTCCTGTATGAAATGAGTGGAAGGATCAGTTATAGAGTATGTACTTCAACGAGAAATTCTTGGGCCTTCACCATTCTACGATTCAATGATTCCCTCACTTCTACAGCTCTTCTAAACCACATCAAGCAATGCATCTCTGGTTTCAGGGAAGTGCCATGTGTCACAGCACTTTATTTTTTTTTGCCTTGACTGCAAGTAGAAAACACATGGATAAACTGAATACCAGCAATTACCACGACCATTAAAGCATTTGGGAGTATCCCATATGACAGCAAGACACAACCACAAATAAAACTTTCACTAGAACCAGGAAATGTCCAGCCACAGCCCATGATGAACAACCAGTAGCTCTCTGTGGTTTGACAGACGCTTCCATCCACTGCTTTTACCTCTTTGAAAATATTACTTAAAGCCCACAGTGCTCTGTAAAGTTTTATGAATGGGGAAAGCGTAATTGAAATAACTCATCCAAAGTCTTGGAGGAGTAGCGTCTAAACTGGACTATAATTCAAGCTATTCTTCTCCAACCCTCCTCTCCAAACATGAGCTCATACTCAGTTGCTGAGGATTCAATAACAACCAATTTTTCCACCACAAAAACCTAGCTGTCTTTGCTGACAGAGTTTCCATTCTTCAAACCATATTATTGTTGTTATAGGAACACAAAGGAAAATATCCGACAATGAAAAGTTAAACAGATTTCACCAAGTGCCTCAGCTCCGTACAAAGAGCAGATGTTAAAACCTTCAAGTGGTGTCAAAATATCTCTCTCAGAAGTGGCAGGTTTTGAATGGTTTGGTAATTAAAAACTGTGAAGATTGTTGGCTTTAGTTCAGCACACTTCACATTCACAGAAAGGCTTATTTCTTCTCTCCACAGCGCCACATATTGAGGCACGACTGAGATACTTAAAAAGCCAGTCAGTCACCAGCTTCCATGACAGAACAGTAAAAGCCAGCAGTGCTAAAAATCCCAACATCTGCAGAGACCATTCACATATCAGCAGTCTGCCTGGATAACAAAGTGACAAAAACTTGAAAAACTACATAAAACCACAAACAGCATTCACACCTTGCAGATGATGACAGGTTTTTCCCCACAGGAGCTGTCAACTTTTAATGGGGAATGAGTTAAGCAGCATTTCAAGGACAACTTTCCAGGCACGTGTCTCAATGCTGTAGCCACTGGATGCCCTTTATCAGGTAAGTCTCTAATGGAGTATCGAAACCTCTCGTGGCATAAGCTTAAAGATCACCATCTTTTCACTTGATTTCTTTTAGCACTACCACATCATCCTCTACACTTTATCCTTCCATTAGAAAGAAGCCCCAAACATCCATGTAAAACTGTAAGCAGATCAACCCACTTGAGTTGCGTCATTGCAATGCAGTCCCTCAGAAACATCTGCAATATCCATTTTCAGTATCACACACTTTCTCCCTGTGCATCAGTGCCAGGGTCAGTGAACATGTGGAGTGGATCCATCACCTACCTGAGGCCACTCAATGAGACACCTGGTGAGGCTGGTTATATGCAAGGCAACAGCTTTGGCTTGGGAGTTCTCACCCTAGCTTGAGAAGATAGGAAAACAAGCTGCCCCAGAGGGACTTGAGGGCTAAAAATATGAAATTAGCAAGCACATAAAATCACCCAGAGATGAGAGAAGCTACAATGCTCTAATTTGCTCAGCAGCAGAGAAAGATCACCCCTCTGTCACAGCATCTGGAAAGCAAGTACCTCATGGAGATATTCAGCACAACCCCAAGGGGAAGAGCAAAGAAAGAGAAGAGGAAGCTCAAGCAGCGCATGGATGTAACCAAAACCCAGTCACCTTAGGAGCCAGGTATTGCCCAGAGGGAGCTCTGTTTTGAACATACTGAAGAGGAGGCTCCAAACCCGTCATACTTTGGCTGAACTCCATTGCTATTTTGAGAGGAGATCTGGGTATATTCCTTCCAGGATATACTGAGCATACTGAAACGTGCAAACTCCCCCATAAATACATTATAGATCAAGGAGAAAACCAAGTCCTCTTTTTACCCAAAAATATTTTCCACACAAAAGCCTTATTAGTAACTACATTTTTCCCCTGAAGTGGTGCACACCAAGGGTTAGTCATATACCTCCCATTGACTCTAATGAGAGCCTTATGGCTAGAACAGCAAACAGCTTTTTCCAGAACATGGTGGGTGGAATTTCTATTTTAACAGGCCAAGAGTAGCGAGAAAGAAAACCAGAAAAAATAATTCCCCTGCATGCTTAGAAGAGCTATGGCACATGTATTCTCTGCCTCATTTCAGGGTCTTGAAACACACCTTCAGATTAGTTGTTAAAACGTTGCAACAAAACAAGACACAAATTTCAGAAAAATTGTTGTTTGCTTGACTTGCTCCTTCCTACAGGACGAACAACTTCCACATGGAAAGCACCAACATACAGGCATGGAATCTGATGAACACAACTTGGGTTTGAGAAAGATCATACAGGAAACAATAAAGGTTGTCAGTCTTGAACCTCCAACAATCTAGATTGCCAGAGCTAGGGAGGGGGAGAAAAGTCTTCTGCAAAACTCTTCTCCGAAGAGCCACAATGTTTCAAGCAAACTTGAATTCTGAAATGGAAACTCACCCCCTCCAGCCTATACTTAGAAAGAAAATCCCTAAAAAGTACAGTCTGAGATTTCATTTAGGGAAACGGAAAACAATCTTGTAACTGAGGATTTTCAAAACACTTCTGAAGCTCCTTAAAATGCCTTGAGCTCAGCTGTTTGCAAACTGACAAACTGGGCAACAGACATGAGAACTAGGTTGTGAAGGGTATTTTAAAACAGAGGAGTCTTGCATGGTGCACACCTTTGAGCAGGGGACGTGGGAAGCCCTACAAATCCCACCTCCAGAGCAACACACATGGTGCAAGCTTAGAAGCCCAGATTGCTGTGAAGCATGAAGAGAGTTCAACTTCTAGCTTCTTTTATTTGACAGTTCAGTTATTCTGAAGGGCTTATTAACTATAACCTTAGTATTTGCGCAAGGTTTCAAAACTCTGTCCAAACATCAACTAATCCTCTCAACAAATTTGAGGTAAGCAAATGAGTATTATCAACTTCATAGATGAGAAAGCTAAAATACATAGAAGTTTGAGCCAATCTTTCCAAATGAGCAGGTGAACAGAACAAATTCGCATTTCTGCTTGAGTGAAAAGCCAAGTTGGAGCCATACACAGACGTAAAAATCTAGTCAAACTGGAGGCACAGCTCCCAGGTGCTTGACCAGGCTCAGCTACCTTGCTCAAGGACAGGTAGTGAAGAGTTCTGCAAAGGCAGAGGAATCCTGCCTCAAATTCTGACCAGTGCTCAAACTCACATTGATCTCAACTCAGATTTTTATCTGATACATATACAACACAGAGGTGGAGATCTAAATACAAGAAAGTTCTCAGTTTTCACAGAAAAGGCAGAAAAGCTCAACTTCTCTCTCCAGGAGAAAAAAAAATTGCAGTGGGGACCCATATTTTACAAAACACAGAGGACTCCGTATTAGAGAGAACCTTATAAATGCATACCAACAGTAAAGGATTCAACAGGACTTGTTAACTCTGTAGACAAAGTCATTGAATCTCAGTCTCAAATCCATGGGAAAACAGGCTTTTTTAGTTTCTGTGCTCACAGAAACTCTTAAATGATTTTTAATGCTATATCAGTGACCACCTAAGGAAGGCAGCATCAGGTTGAGGGGGGCATCCCAAATCGAGAACTCTTCCTCCAAACTCCTGGATTACTTGCAAGTCTGGTTAGATATTAAGGTTTCTGCTGGAGCAGGGTATGCACACCTGCATGCACAGGGTGACATTGTTCTCTGCTCAATATTAATGCTCCTTACCCTACCTGACACTCATCTTCACGTGACGAGGTAATTCTGCTTCGATCTGATGGCAATAGGTAAGAAGTTGTTTGGTGACTCCAGCGAGAGATGGGTTCCAGGATCTTTCTTCCAAGGGACGCTGAGTGTTATTCTAACAAGCACCACTCCAACTCCACCTGTAAACAGTTCACCTCTTAAATAAAAGGTCAAATCTGTTGACATACCAGCTACAGCTGGGATGGGAGGTTTGATTCTCACCTAGAGCTCTTCAGGACAAACTACAGTGGTTGCTCCTTCCCCAGTACCAGGGAGCTCACTCAGTTGTTGCTGCACACAGTAGAGGTGGTCACTAGATTTGTCTTCATGTCTGGTTTGTTTTGAATACATTTGTCAAGGGCACTTCAGTATTTGGGCTGGACGTATTATCATCTTGTTCTTATAAATCCAAATAAAGAGCACATCTTCTAGAAAGATGGATTTGTTATTAAAAAGCAAATGCAAGCAAGTATACATTTTTTTAAGACCTCAAAAAAAGGGACACATCCAGAAGTCATTAATGTCTGGAAGGATAAAAAACCCAAAATGAACAGTGCATGAGAAGCAGCACAGGCTAATTTATATGAGCCAAAAACCTTTTGTACAGAGTATACTGAACTGTGAAACAGGTTTGATCATGGGCCAAGTCGTGTTTCCTAGGCTGAAGCATGATTATCCAGCATGACTTTGCATTATAGCACAAGGGCACTGGTGTGATCTACGGTAGGGAGCTGCAGAGAAATCACAGGTGAAGAGCCAAAAGCTGAGCATTTTCAACACAAAAAAAAAAAATCACATTTTCACTTCAAGTACAAGGAGCTTTGAGTTAGGCTCATTTTTAATGGCGGGGACACGGAGGAGAAGAGTAAATTAATTCTTGCTTGATTTATACTAAGCCAGAATCTAGTTCCTTATATGCTTTTACTGCTGAAATATAAGCAGATTAGATATATTAAACTGATGACACTGACAGTTATCTTGAGAGTCAAGGTGCAGAGTACCAAACACAGATTTGCTGTCAGAAGCACATGGAGTAAGACCTAGATTTTCATAAATCTCAGCTGTTGCTCAGGCAACAGCCCCTTTTTCAACAGTGAACACACAGAGAGCATTTCCACAAACCTAGCCCGTAGCATCTCTGTGACTCAGTTTACTCGCTGCAAGCAGGGATGAGATCCTCAGAGTGAGAGAAAGCAGCATGTGCTTCATGGTCCCTGCATGTGGAAAGCCCCCCTAGAGTCACCATAAAAGCTGATGCATCCCAGGGAGAAAGCTTTGCTGTTTGCTATGTAAGCAAGAAAGACTTGGATCTGTTCTGTTAGAGGCATGATGCGGCAGGGCAGCAGGGAGGAAGACCTGCCCTGTGGTTGTACAGTATCCTTACACACTTGTAAAGGCCTCACAGACCAGCCCTGCCAAGTACAAGAATTAACAGATCCGAAGCAGAGTTTCTCCTGATCCGTGTGGCTACAGAAGCCCAAGACCTAGAAAGCAGCTAACACGGCTTGGGGAGAGCCTGCATTCCCCAATTCCCTGCCTCTCCCTCTCCTGGAGTGCAGCATTTCTCTCCTCCAACCACATCAGCTTGGCTATTTCATTGTTCCTCCCTCTGTTTCTTGCCGCTGGTTGAGAAGCAACGCATTCCTTGCCAGCTTGTTCCTACTCACCTGATCCTATTGTTTCAGCTCATTCTGACTGTCTGCGTGGGAAGAGGTGCTTTGTAAATGAGTACAAAGTGTGTCATTATCGGAATTTTCTTTACGTTTTCTAGTGAGGTGGTGCATATATAGCAGCATGCTTCAACTTCTCTGGCTGAACAGTTTGTATATAGCCTCAGAGCTGCTGGGGATGGAAACCTGGTAGCAAAGCTCTGTTTCAGTTTGTTCTGCTCTTCGAGCACAAAACAGAATTGCTTCACATTTGAAGCAGAGTCACCGTCCCTGGAGGTGTTAAAAACACAAGCTGATGTGGCACTTTGGGACACTAGTGGTCAGGGAGATGTTGGGATGAAGGTTGGACTTGATGATCCTAGAGCTCTTCTCCAGCCGAAATGATTCTATGAATCTATAAATATCAATCCCCTAAAAAGATGCTTCTTGCAATAACCCTTAATGCTCAGTGAAATATAAGTACCCTGCTTAGCTCTGCATATTGTAACAGAAACCTCTCATTTTATTTCTCATCTCTGATTCAATGTTCAACATTGGAGGTTTTCAGACTTGGACGCTATTAAAATCAGTGTTTTCCCGTACTGAGTAAAATGTGCATGAATAACTGAATGGGGTAATAGGACATATGTGACTTTTAGTTGGTAACTCTCACCAGTCCATACCAAACAGCGGACAAGACTGGAAACTGTGGGGCCTTATGCAAGAACTGTATTTTCAAAACTTGGAACAAAAGGTCTAAGTAAGACTTGAGAAGGAAGAAAAAGGAATCACAGATAAACACAGACAAGGAATAAATGACTGTCTGGCACAGGCAAGACCATAGTAGGTGCGCACAGCAGTCTCAAAGAGGCAGAAGGAGAAAAGGATTCAAGTGTGGAGCCAAACCCAGAATACCCAACAAATGTTGCTTTGATTTGCCTGTCAAACGGCACCTCCAGTTACCTGGAGTGACCCTACAGAAGGAGCCCAGCAGCAGCAAGGGTTATGGGGAGATGCTATGGCCAGATTGTCAGAGAAATACAGGGTATTTTATCAGGTTAAAAAAAAGAACAAGACAGTTCCCTTCGTGCTGACAGCAAAGCAGCAGCCTCCCTGCCGAGCCTGCAGAAGTAAAAAGGCAGAAAGACAGGAGGGTTTAGCTGAAATTAAATAGACAGTGGATTAGTATGGGATTTTTACCCTTGACCTGGCTTTCTGTATGGCAGACAGCTTACACATTGGCAAAAGAGAGACCAGTAGACAAGTGACACAATTTTGCCTTGGCAGGAGCAGAGGAAGGAAGTTATCTGTGCTTTTCTGTACACATGGTAAAATTTGTTTCCTCAGTCATAGGAAAGCTTCTCCTTCCTCCTCTCCCCAAACTACCTAGCAGTATTCCACCCAGCAATTCTGAGCCCTGGACAAAGTTGCTTCCACTCCATCAGGAATAAAGAAGAAACTAAATTTTAATTTATTTTTTTTTTTTTTCTAAATTCACATCCTCCACACATCCAAGAATAACATTTGAAGACAGACGGAAAAGTTAAGAGCTGCAGACAGTGCTGTGAAGCAGGATTCTCCTCGTTTCAGCCAGTTCGGAAAAAAAACCCACATGAATCAGAAACAAACCCCCGGAAGTTTGCTGCCATCCTTTCACTCACAGCACGAGGGTTTCCCTTCCCCAGCCACTTTTCACAGACAGAAGCTGCATCAATAACCACTTCATCCTACACTCCAGGATGAGACACTGTAGGCAGGAGTTGGCTTTCAGTTAAACGCAGTCCGGAGCATTTTCTGCATTTAGCCTGGCAGTACAGCCTGCAGCCCACCCTGCGCTGGCAGGCTCTGCGAGAAATGGTGGCCTAAAATAGTTGTGTTATCTTATTAACCACAAGCCAGTTCTGCTTCAAGTGCCATAGAGACAGCAGCTACTTACAAAACTTCTTCAGAGTAGGCAAATATTGTAAGGGCAGGCAGTAACTTTTTGTTGTTGTTGTTTTTCTCTTTTTTTTTTAAGCTGTAGCATACAAGAATACCTCTGGCACCCTCAATTCCCCATCCTGCATCCCAGCAGGATAAGGTTGGAGCATCCAACTCAGCACCCATTCAGGATCCCAGGAACCAAGAGGACTACGAGGTACCCGTCTCACCAGTCACAATAGACCCATGCAATCAGAGTAAGAGGTGGTACTAGGCCAGCTGGGTGGCTTTAGGAGGCAAAGCTCTCCTCCCCAGGCTCCAGCCACCAGCTCTGCCCAAGAGCCGTAGGGTTGGGAGATGGTGACATTTCTATCAATGTGAAGGCCGATGCTGATGTGAGGAATGGCGGTAGCAAAGCAGACCCTTCATCGCTCCAACAGAGACATCAACGCTTCCCGTTGTGCAATGAACTGAGATTGTCCCTTTTCTTACTATATTTAATTGTGAAACAACCCCAGAAAAACCCTTTCTGCAACTACCTTGGAATGTTCCAAGCAACCAAAAATTTGACATACTTTCTTTTGAAGCTTCCCTTCCTCTCTCCCCCTTTTATTCAAACCCTTGAAATACTGACTTTCTACTCAGTAATAGTGGCTGATCCCACACATCCCCAGCCATGGACCCTCCTTACCCTGGACCACTCTGCTTCCATCAGTTTGAAACTCCACCAGTTTTAGTAAAGTATTGAGAAGCAATAGCGTAAAACCAAAGTGTGAGATGAATCTCCAGACAGTGTGTTCTCTGAAGAAGCAACACCTGCCTTTCCTGAGAATTTGAAAATAAGGATGACTTTGCTACTCTGTCACAAATCCCTATTTGGTATTTCCACTTAGTGGACTTAACTTGCCCTGGCATACAATGCAGCCGAAGGAAAAACGCTGCCCTGAGCAGCTGCAGTTGCTTGTTTTAAAGCAGAATAATCCTGTGTAGCTCCTCAGGATGGATCACTGGAAATGTTGGGATTCTGTGATGTTAACAACCCATCCCAAGATGACACATGTAATCCTTTGGCTTTAAAACAAAAGCCAAGTGAACCACATAGGGGACGTTCTTCAGGTCCCATCATCCTCTGGAAACACAGTCCAGGATATGCTTTACCCACTTCTGCATTGCGGCCATCTCTGTGGTGAAGCAGCAGATTAGCATCCCATAGAAGCATCCTGGTACAACTTTCAGGACAAAACACTGCTGATAACGTTCTCATTCTCTCACTTCCCCCGTTGAAAACCACACAAGCTCTAGGGCTGTCCCTGAAGCAGTAGTTCAAGATTAGCTCACACAAACTGCTGGAGCAGCTGAGCTTTCTGGGGTCAGAGGAGGAAATTTCAGTCCTTAAGCAGTTTTGTTTATGCGAGTCAGATGCCTTTGGAACAATCTATGTATACACGTGCATTTTTACACGCATCCCCTTACTCAGGTATCGATTAACAGCAGCATGATCTGCTCTTTCTACAGTTCTTTAATGCTGAGAGTGTGACTGCAATTCAGATCTGCAGAAAGGAGGAAGCTCTAACAAAGCAAAGGGAATCGATACATGACAACTGTAATTCTCTGCTCAATAATTACACAGAATTTACACTACTGAGTAGGCTCCGTCTATTGATTTTTACACAAATATTTACTGCAGCAGGAACATAGGTGTACGGCTAAGTTTTGAGGGTCTGCCTTTTCAGTGCATTGATTTCAAAATAAAAACCAATTTCATACTGTACAATGCTTTAATACCTTCATTCAGAAGCACACCTCCACACAGCCAGGCACCTGTGCCTACAGTGTTCTTTTCTCCTCTCTATTTATCTTCCTTTGTTCACAAAACCCCCCGAAGGATTCCCGGTCCAGTTGCTCACAAATCCTGCTCTCAGCTACTTGCTGCAGACTTTCCAAGCAAACACTCCAGTTTAGCAACTCTTATTTATCACAGTCTCAGTAAGAAATTAGTCATGTTATGGAAGGTCTTAAGCCTAACAAGAAAGGAGAAGCATCCCTGGAATCAAGCCAACCAGCTCCACCCCATGACAGAATTGTGGGGCTGTCAAGATCACTAGAGAAGTATACTGCTTTAATATCTCAGTGACAAGTTTTTATAAAGCTAGACAGGGCTCAGGCTGTAAATTACACTGTCATGGGGAAAAAAAAAAACAACGAAACAACTCCACCCCGATACCAAAAAACCTCTGAGTGTCTTCTGCAAAACCAGGAAGGGAATTGAGAAGGGAAGAAAACACTATGATGTCACTAACTCTGAAGTAAACGTGTATCTTATATCATATTTGAATGTCTGGCCATCAGCCTTAGACACAATAGAAAAGAATAGGACTAGGAGAGAGACAAGATGAGATAAGAAAATTATAACTATGGAATGGAAATATGGAAGGAGAAAATCACTAGATTAGGAATTTAAGAGGAAGGCAAGAGATGACTGAATTGCATTGAAGAAGTGAACAAATACCAGCTACTCTCTCAGGGCTTGGGGGTACCCAGCCAGAAGACGTAAAATTGGTATGAAAATAACTTAACAGTGGAACTCAGTGTCACAAGATGTTGTAAGGCCTAAAATATAGAGCTTAAAGTCAGGTTAGATAAATTTACAAAGTTAAGGCTCATTAAACACTGCAATGGTCTGGATTCAGTCTCCAAACCAAATCACTGAATAGTCAGAAACCGGCTACAAATACCCAGGAGAGGATCATCCCTACCTTGTGTTGCTTCTTCCATGTTTGTTACCGGTTACTACGTGAGACAGGGTGCAGGCCAAGAGGGACTCTGGCCACAGCTGTTCCCAAGTTTATTGTGATATAGAAACCTCTGAACTATTGCTAGCACAAATAGCATGAACGTGTATGGGAAAGGGAGAGCAATTCAGCACCACAGAAAGATGGACACAAGCTCCCTGCAATTTCAAGGAAAAAACAACACCATCTAATTACTTCCCTGCTGTCCAGAGGGAAAAAGCAAGATGGAGCACAAATCCGAGACAAATCCAATTTTCCACAAAACACTGCTGTACAGCAGCTCTTATGGACTCTTAACAAAAGAAACTGCTCTTTCTTTTTAAAATGAGAATGGAAAGTATAAGTCTTAGACCCATTAGTCTGGATCCAGACTAATAAATCACACTAGTACATACATATGAAGAGTATCTGTATGGCTTTCTGTATTTTCCTCTTCATTGCAATCCTTTGCATTTGATTTTCTGTATGATGCAAAGAAACTGTGGTTTAACTCCAGGAAAAAACAAAGGCAGAAGGTCAATACTGCATAAGAAGTCTCATTTTTCTTGGCTTTCCCTCCTGAGAATGCTCATGCTACTAATGTGCCATGAATTTCATAAGAATGACACGCTGTAAGTAATAAAACATTATGTTTTTTTCCCCCCCCTCTCCTTGAACTTCTGTAAGAGCGTGGATTTTTAGGAGCACGAGCGGGGCAACTCTGTGGAGGGCACAGGGGCCACAGCTGGATGTGCAGCATCCACATCTTGGAAACCTCTTCCAGGCACTTTGCGCAGCCATGCAATGATAAATGGCAGATTAGCATCTGACGTGCTATGGGAGAGCTTGCTGTTGCCTCCTGTAATTATAAGCAAAGCGGAAAGGCAGAGGCAAGGCTTCCAGGAGACAAGCATTAGAAAGGTTTCTTGAACAACATTTCTTGGGGTGGCAGTGGGCCCCTTCAAACCCTGCCACAAGCCCTTCATAAGTTTCCCCTATGCTGAAGAAATACCAAAGCCACATAAGATGCCACAGGAGCTAAAGTTAAAGAACAGTAATGAGAATAAAATCTGCACCCAGGCTACAGAGTAATAAATATTTATTGCCTTTCCTTTTTGCACATTGTGGAAACAGACGCAGAAGGAAGTTCGGTGACTTCTGGGAAGTGAGCCAAAAATCAGCTTTTCTGCTGCTGCAAATGAACAGTCAAAGGAATGGCTCCTATTGACCTTTTTAGTGGTACAAAATATGTCTGTCCATCCAGGACAGACCTGGGATACCATCCTGTTCTCCCAACCTCTGACACCCCTGCTCTACTCCACATGTAGCAGTGTCCCCAGTCCCACATGCCCAGCAGCCCTCCATGCTGGGAACAGCAGATCCCTCTGTGCCGAGCAAGACAATGCACTTACAAATGGCCCTCTGAAACACTGAGATGTATACTATTTATTCGTCAAGTATTGCAAAGACATAGTAGCTCTTGCCAGTTTGTCAGAAAGCCAAAATTTTAATACCTTCTGTTGTCCAAGGCCTAAATATCAGCTCCTTCTCTTCTTATGTGATGAGAACCTGGTTTTGTACCTTCAGTCAACTCTTTTCAAGGAAATCTGCTTTATTCTCTCAGACCTCTTTCAACATAACCACGCACTAATGAAACTGTTCTCTTGTCACGCTGCCAGCGGCGTGCAAATACTAGAAAAAGCCACACAGAAGCAACACAACCGCGTTTTGTTTGTTGGCTTTTATATTTTTTCCCAGATTAAAGGCAAGTTCTACTACGCAAAATACAGCTGAAAAAAAAAGAAAACAAACAAAGCAACTGCAATATATAGGGAAGAGGCTTAAGACCAACTGGTGTCACAAAGTTTGAATCTAAGGACCTCCCCATAAAAAAATCAAACTGTCTCATAGTCAGTAACCTGGCTTCAGAAGAGCTGGGTGGGAGTTTTAATTTCCATTCTTTCTCAGTAGCTTTTTGTTCCTCTGTGTAGTTACTTTAAAAATCACTAGTTCCACCTAGCATCTCAAGTGATGGGTTCCCGCTGGCTCATGCCTCACTGGGTGACGGAGGCACAAACGGATCTTTCCAATTATTTAGCTGGTGATGCACCAGGCAGGAGATGAATCTTGCACGCTCCTCCCAACCAACTCAAGCTTTGATCATGCATTCATCAACTGGGTGGCAGAGCTCATGCAAACCCCCACAAGACAGGCTGAGAAAGAATAGTCCTTTTCAAGAGCGGGCCACTCTGAAGCACTGGACTGTAAATGGGGTGGAAAAGGTAAGGAAAGAGACTACTGGGCAACAAGAACTTTGCGCCCAGGATATGATGCTTCCTCAAAGCAAGATAAGGTGGGGAGACTAGACAGGCTGTATATAAATTGTTCAAGATGCATTTGTTTCCATAAATGAATGGTTGAAGTGCATCACATGCTGCCAGAGGCCATCAGAGAAGCATGAAATGTGAAGCAGTTCAAGGAAAGAGAGAAAGAATTCAGGGGCAGTGGTTAGTAATGCAGAAACCAAGCAGGTCTCTGGGCTGGAGAGGAGGAAACGCTGAACGTGCTGGGAGGGACCACACACACTTACAAAGGTCTCCAGGTACCACAGGTAACAAGCAGGTGAGATGGGTCAGTGCAGTTTCACATGCTCACAAGAAGCATCTGCAAACAGCGGCACCTGCCAGATGGTGGAAGCTGCTGCTCTCTTTCCATGCACACTCTGCCCTGTTTCCTGCTGCAGTTTGGGTTTTTTCCTCCTCCATGTCTGAAACCTCTCCAGTTGATTTAAAAAAATAAAACAACCAACACTTTTTGTGGAAACATGAAAGCTCTCCATTATTCAGCACTTATTCCACATGGATGAAGGTCATCAGCTTCCTTAAAGAGCTCTCCTGCAGCATTTAACATTAATAGCAGCACCAAGATGAAATGAATTGCATTTTCTCAGATCTTACTTTTGACACCAGTCAAAGTGCATGGGATGGGAGGGGAACATCATTCCTTGCATGACCCTACGGGAGTTACACCTCAGGAACCGGCACCAAACACCACAGACCATTTCTGCCCCCTCCTCCGGGGCGCACACAGGGCTCTGGGGTGAGCTGGTCCATACTGGTTAGCACCAAATCTCAAAGTCCTGCTCTAGCACATGAATACCTATAAATCACAGCAAAGGCCCTTCTATACATGACATTAACAACATACAAGCATTTTGCAGAAAACTTCCAGGAAGTCTTAAAAACCACTTAGGAGCTTCATAAGGTGAATTAGTAGGTAAAAAGGTACTATAGTCATTAGGAAAAAAAACCCCACAAGATTAAAACTGTGCTCTTAAAGGAGAGAAAAACAGGGGAAAGAAGAATAAGTTGCAGCGAATGATATCAGCTCCCTCTTCTCTCACTGAAAAGTCACCATTTCCACCATATTCCTAGTGTCAAGGGCTGGGTCCCAAGTGCTGCATCTCTGCTGGAGATAACCAGAGGGTGGAAAAAAACTAAAAAAAAAAAAAAAAAAAAAAAGAAGGGCTGACTATCATAACCATCATAAATCCCCCATACAGTGCTCACTGCAACAGTTACAGCATCCAGAGGTCTGTGTGAGTGTTAGCCCTCAAGCACAAAGTGTAATAAACCTCTGAAGATACGACTGATGCTCATTATGACAGATCCAGGCCATACAGCTGGTCCCAGGATCAGAGCAGCAGCCAAAGTTATGACCTGGGCTGAGGCTGAACCTCCACTTTACCTGAACCTTGGCCCTAACAGGAGAAGAGCTCAGAGGTCAGTAACCAAATTACCCCATGTACAGTCCCTACTACTGGGTGCAGCACAGAGGATGTGTTGGTGCTGAAGTGACAGACGTTTTGGCAGATCCCAAGGTTAATGGGCACTGTTCTCACTGCAGCTGAGCACTATGAAGGGGTTCTTGCTCCCAGCTGCCCCTCACCTCTCCCTGCCAGAGATCACCTAGCAAAACCACCTAGAACCATTGAATCATTAAGGTTGAAAAAGACCTCTAAGATCATCAAGTCCAACTGTCAACCCAACGCTGCCATGACCACCAGTACAACCACCCCCAACCCAGTTCTGCCAAAACAATCCATGCCAGCTTTAATCCTTTGAACAATTGATCTTCTGAATCTGGATCTTTTTGACTAAACAGGGCATGGTGACACAAGCAGCTTTGCTGGGAGTCCTGGTGGGATGGGACATCCCTCATTAGTCACCCTCAGCTAGAAGAGAAACTGAGCCAGCGTAAGACAGGAGCACTTGTCTAGGAAGGTACCAAAGGGCTCTGAAGCTGAATGCAAACCCACTTGGGGTGGAAAAGGAGAGAATCTGGCAGCAGGGAGTTGCAAAGGAAAGAACACTGAGCCAAGGGATTGTAAAGATTATGGGGTGGGGGAGCACCGAAAAAGCAGTGTTGTGACTTGCCTTTTTACTATGGGTAAAGAAAGGCTTGCAAGGAAAGATGACACCAGTGCCCTGCTTTCTGCTGTCCTGACCTACCCTGTTTAGGTCACCAGTATCAGATGGTATAAACAGCCCAAAGGAGATTTGCCATCATCGTGTAGAAATCATACACCATTTAGAAGCCCTGGAATTAAGTTGACTTCACCATTCAACAAACACAGAATGAAAATAAATAAAAAGCCAGCGGGTTAAAAGCCAGGCTCTCCCTCAGTGCCAGAGACACAGCTTGCTTTTAGCCGTGCTGCACAGCTTGAAGACAAAAGCTTAAGCCACGATATTAAGGTTCATACAGCTGAGAAGATACTGGCATTTGGGCGGACGTCAGCAATTCTTTCAAGCGAGTTACAGATACCAAGGGCTCGAAAGTCAGAAGCATTTCTGCTGTGTAAAATGTGACATGCCAAGATATTTATTCTGTTGCAAATGATGCTCCACATGAACCTTAAATACTGGGCTTCTTGCAGCTGAAAAAACACATACCCCATTCTATACACACACAGTTTCTAGTCCAAGTGTACTGATGCTCCTGGCTTCTGCTCACCCCCAGCCCGTGGTCCCTCACAGGGCATTTGGGGCTTGCCCTGCATCCAGAAGTCCTAACACCACATGGCTTCAGGGAGAAAAATGATAAGAAAATGCCTCTACAACATTAGCTGTAGTAAGGCTTGTGAGCACAGCCTGGGTGATGAGTGCATTTTACTAGCGCTGAATACAAATCAGAGGCAACGTACAACCACATATTGCCTGTTAAATGATCAGCAGCTCATGTTTTCAGCAACACTTTTCAGCCCATGCACCCCCTGGAAAGGCTTCTTGCTTCTCTGAAGGGCACGTGGAGGAAGCAGGATGGGAGAAGGGCAGCCCAGGACATGCTGCCCACTGCAGAGCTCCCAGTAGGAACGCTGCCAGTTCCCACAGCCGGCGAGATCGCTGCCTGCAGTAGCTTTGCTTTAAAGACCTGGGCAAGCTGTGACCCTGGAGGCCAGAGCTGCCCCACTGAGGTTCCTTTTAACCTCTCTGAAAATAACAGGCTTTTTAGCTGCTGGCCAAATATTAAATGTCACTTTCATGCTAATTTTCAAGCTTGCACACAAGCATTTGTTTTCCAGAGAACAGTCCAGAAAGCCTCTGCCTTCCGCACAGAGGAGTACAGCCAAGATCTAGAAAACAATCCACCAGAACCGATGAAAGCTGATTTTACTCATAAAATTATTGTATCTGTGATTTCATTGAATATACAAGGTTACAGTTAAAACTTGGAAAAATGGAAGCAGAAGATCCCCGTCATTTAAAAGCAAGGGATATTGCCAGTATTCCTGCTACACAAAAAGCCTATTGAGAATATTCCTCTATTCAGAAATTAATATTCTAGTTGAGCACTTGATTTGTTACATTCATTTTTGCAAGTGCTGTTCTATTGTTGGGTTGTTTTTTTCTTTTTTTTTTTTATTGTTTTGTTTGTTTTTGTTTTGTTGTGGTTTTTTTTTTCTCTCTTAAATAAACTGTCTCCAATTTGGTGCTAGAAAACCCTGAAACTGTGGAAAGAAAATGGAGCCAGCATATTCTGTTGAGGGTTAGATCATGTCCAGCTGCGTAAGAAATGCAGAGAAACAGGAGTGGGGAACTCAGCCAACAGGGTTTTAGGTCCATGGAATGTCACTGGTCTCCCTGCCATGATGCCAAATGCCACAAAGGGTGAAAAATAATGGCACAGGTCCTGCCCCACGTGCTCAGGCTGGGTGTGCAAGGACACAATCGCCAGCATCTCCACTGCACATTTTGCTCTACATCACCCTTGAAATAGGCCAGGACCACAAGGCACTGATGAATCTTCACTTTTTTAGTAACTTCTTCTGCTCCCTAGAGAGATGACATTAAAAATAATAATAATAATAATAATGATAAAATCTCATTTTAATTTCCCTTGACTAACTTAGGAAATGATAATTGTGATTTAACCTTGGGCACTCTTAAGTTTTTTTAATTTTTTTTTTAATAGTCTACGATGCCCCCCGAAGGAAGCAATAAACTAGTTGTCTGTAAGTGGAGATTTACTTGGTCACCAGTTGTATGCAAGTGGGATTAGACCTCCATCATCATTTTTAGAGCATTATGGGTATATGCAGAGCACCACACAAATGAAGAGCTGTGCCAGACAAATAACAGGTTGCCCAACCAAAAGGGCTTATATTAATTATGTTAATCCAGCAGAGACAGAGGAGTGTGATTAAACAGTCTCTGCTGCCTGGGATTTGGCTGTTATCCAGCGGTAATCCTGCACAATCTGTGTTTGAAGCGTGTGTGTGTACAGGGGATCCTCTAACCACCTATCTTCAACATCAAAGCCAGATATTTGGGTAGATGACAGCATCTTTAGATGCAAGAGCAGTTCCTGGAGAGCAGCATCTCCAGAGATGAGCTCCCAGTACCTCAGCTCAGCTCCTGCAGGGCAGCCGGTCTCTCCCTCGACTACTGTGAAGCCAAGGACACCGGGGAACTTGAAGTTAGGTAGTAATTTTAATTAAACCCCAAAAGCCTCGTTAAGGGAGAGCAAAAGTAGACAGAAGAAACACAAGCTTGGTGATAAACCACAACACTGAGCTGTTTCCTATGCACCTGATACAGGACAAAGTCTTTTTCAGAGGGGAAGA
>JAVSBS010004910.1:41926-59311 GCA_033124195.1 Coracias cyanogaster | reverse complement strand
AGGTTTGGACTCCCTCTGCACAGAAGAGTCTATTGAATGACAACAATATAAGTGTCACCTCTGAATCTCACTTTTCATGAGCCACAACGAACAGTTGCGACCACAATGGGCTGAAAAAGGACAGTGATGCACATCCAGCAACACAGCCTAGGGCGTCAACAGAGTCACAACCCACTGTCTCTACCAAATCACAAGTTTGTGACCAGTAGAAAAGACAACCCTTCAGGCAACTGAAGCCACTTTGTGCTACACAGGCAGGTTGCAACTACAAAGCCTTTAACCTGGGTTGAAGGCAGTAAGCCTCAATGGTCAACACTGGACCTTCTGCTCCTCTTCCACTGCCTTCCCACGGAGGGCCAGAGGTTACAAAGACCAGAAGGTGCAGACCCTGCAAAACTGGGCCTGTGACTGCTTTGTGGCGCTTGCCCACCTTGCAGCAGCTTGCCTGCCAAGCACACTCACCATCCCCAGAGGCACAGAGGGTGGCATGAGGAGTGACCCTGCAGCCCTGACTCTGCTCCTGCAGCTTCAGCACAACAAAAGGTTAGCTCAGCTTCTGGCCCAACTGGCAGCAGACCCTCCGGGCTGCTGTGAGGACCCTGCCGATACACTATCCACCTGCTGTAACCAGAGCCTGGTTTATTTGCCCTGTCGCTGGCAGGCTGTCTCCATCACTCCCTCCCATCCAGAGGCATCACCCAAGGAAGGGAGCAACAGCCCTAAGTCACTGCTAGAAGGCATAGGGAGCTCTGCCTACCCACTGAGCAACGTTGGCCAGCCTGTTCGGTCCTGAACATCACCTTTGGCGAGCAGACAGCAGTTCTGTGCTACCTAGCACAGCTCCAGACAGAAGCTGGCAGGAAAAACAATGATTCATCTGCTGAACTTTGACTCATGACAGTGCTAGTGTGGACTCCACCGCGCAGCAGCTGGATCCAGCACTGAATGCTGTGAGGAGCAGGACCTGATGCACAGCTTCTGGGATGTGAAATAGGAAAGCTCAACTCCTAAACATCAAATCCCATTTGTACACTCACAGTTCACAATGAGGCAAAACTTTAAATCTAAAGGGATCCATTTAAACAAATCCCATTCATTCCTCTCTCATCCCTCTCAGAGAAAGAAAGCCTCCAGCATATTGTAGAAGAACCAAGACATTCTCAGAGGAAATGCTGAGGTCCCAACCCTCCTTTGCTCTGCTTTGCACAACAGAAAGTAACAAGTGAAAAGAAAAGGCAGGTCTGAGAAACGCTCTGTTGCCAAGTCTCCTGGACAGAAAACTGAGGTGATAACTTGAACATACACACTTGGAGAAGACAGTAGGAACATGACTAAGAGCTATTTCTCAGTCTCATTTGCCAACTGAGATGCTACACACGACAAGTCATTTCTCTGTCTCAGCATGGGAGATGGGACAGAAATCTGGCAGACAATGCGAATAAATGCTCCTCAGGCAGGAATCAAAGGGTCAATGCTAGAGAAGTACTTGGAACGTGAAGTGCTGATCGCTGCTACCAAGGTTTGGTTTGCAATGTGTTCTTTCATACCATGGTAGAAAGCCAAACTCAAAATACGGGGAAGAATGTGGAAGTACAACCATTTGTGTTGGTAATTATTAAAACCCCCAAACCTGTGGGTTTGCTGTCATCCCCAAAGCCTCAACTCCAACAGAGGTGCTTTTTGACCAGCCGCTGATAGGTCATTTGTTCAAGGTTTGCATTTTGTTTGAAAAGCTCAACATTACCAGCATGAAAAGCAACAATGTTTTCCTTGGGTCAGCAAAACAGGGCAAATGCAGCTTTTATTTTTCATCCTAACCCTGGACAGTGGAGGTTCAGCTCACCCTCAGAGGTGCAAGTACTCGCAGCCACAGGGATGGGAATGAGTTTTCCTCTGTAGTTGTAGAACATCATTCAATTCCCAGTTGGGGTTTTCCAGTTAATAAAATGGCCATATGGGGCATTAAAAAAACAAAACCAAAAAGCAAAAGCATTTCCTTCCTTTGCCACCTCCAGTCTCAAAAATCCCTCCAAAAAATGCCAGTCAAAAAGTAAAACAGCAGTCAGTAGTACTCCTGAAATTCAAGAGTGTCTTTTTTTAGGAGCTTTTTTACTCAATGCAAGTGTTATCAGCGCTTTTAATCAGTGTGCTATGGGCAGAAGACAAATAATGATGGGTTGGAGGCAGTAATTAGCGTCTTCAGTAAACACAAGGATTTCTTTGGGAACAAGGCTCCTAGCACACTGGCTTCCCCTCCTGACACCACCCACACCCACCATCAAAACACACTGTTTATTCACAAAACAAGCTTGCTTTGCAAGAAAATGGAGACCACGTGCAGCCCGTGCTCTAGGAGGAGGCACCCAGCAATGCCCTTGAAAGTCACCCAACAATTGTGATCCAGAAAGGCAACTTTTAGTCCAGATTCTATTTAGACACCTCATTCCCATGGTTATCAATTAAAACAAATAGCCTGAATTTTAATAGAAATTGAAGAGCCTTCTGATGTGAGGATCTAGGCTCCTGTAGACTTAATGGAGATGACCCATAACATATTTCTCCTGTAATAGGCTTCACTCCTGTCTTAACTCTGGTTGCTTCAATACCTGGCCTCACCAGCATTAATAGGCTGCTCCTCACCTCTACACTCTACCTCACTTTTGCCCACATCTTTATTCTTGCCTTTGCTGAACAAAGCCTTCGCTCATGCAGATTTCCCATACCCTGCCCCCATCCGAAGTCATCTCCAACAGCTCCCTAATGCACTGTAGATTCAATTTCAAATTGCCTTCCTGGGCTGCAGTCAGCAGCAAGGAGTTTCTCGAGCATATCCTTACCCAGTGCTACACCTCCTCGCTCGCCTCCTCCTCCTCCCTCTGCTCCTCTGGCTCAGCTCTAGAATTTACTACCCCTCCAGGGCTAATGAAGCCCAAACTTGATGATTTTAAGGCACAGAGTAAGTCTCATCTGTTTATTCAGAGCCAGAATACCACAGGACAGCGAGACTAATTTATTCAGAAAGCTTCACTTGAGCTGCTCTAGTCTCCACATGGTTTTGGAGGAGGTGCAGAATGAGAGACGATCTCAGGGCTACACATGGGAGCACTTTATAGAGTAATGCTTGAGAGCAGTACAGCTTCATTTGCACTTCTCTTGTTTATCTGAATTTTTCACTTCAACAGGTCTTCTATGCATCAGCAAAATCCATTTAAGACTACATTTTTCACCCAATGGGATGGCCTGACCTAAACTTTGCCAGCTACACCAACCTGTGCTTTATTCCCCCACCCCAGTGGGCTTCTTCACCAGTCCAAGGAATTACTGGAGCACTCCTATCTGTGGTGGGATGTGGCAAGTTCAGGGTGGTGGCACAAACACCATCTCTGGCAGCAACAAGATTTTTGACAGGCAAATGACACTTCTAAGATACCTTCACTCCTGGAGAACAGTTTGGTGCCCACTTCAACAGCCTTAAAGACAAAATCCTAAGCATCTCAGCAAGAAAGAAAAACGCACAACCTAACTAGGAGATGAGAAAAGCCACAGGGAGCTGTGGAATTCCCTGCCATTTGTTGCAGAGGCCATAAGCATAAGTGAGCTACCAAAGTGACTGGACAAGCCGGTGGCTCCTGGAAGCAGGTTATGGAGCAGCATGGAGTCTGAGGTGCTTCTTACACCTCACTGACCACTATGCAAAGACACTGTTGGTCTCAGTTTAATTATCCAGCTCTCAGTGACTAATAAAACATGGTTTGCAGAGATGGTGCAAGCGCAAGCAGACAAGAAGCCAAGGATCTCTGACACTGAAAAGAAAGAAATGCCTGCCCCATGGAAAATACAATGTTTTGCAGGAATGCAGTGAAATGTTTTTGATCTGAGCAATCTCAGGGCTCACAATTTCTGGGGTCTATTCTCACCCTCCTGCTAACTTGCTTTATAACCCTGGAGACACTGCTGGACTAAGAGTACCTGTGTAGCCTATGCTTAACTTGAGCTTTGCTACTACTTTTAAAACAAGTACCGCCAGGATGCTAAGCACCTAAGGAGGGCCGGTATCCAGTTACAGAAGAGACCAGGTTGCCATTTGATACTTAATTCTCACAAATTATGAAGGGAAACAAGGTTTGGAGAGACAAAAAGTATATTTTACCAGATCAGGTGACAGCTGGGGAACAAAAAGTAAATCCTGAAGCATGAGTAGCCACACTGGTCAGAACAAGATCTGCCAAGCACAAACATGTGTGGTTTTCCAGCTGCCTTAGCTCATCAAACAGGTGGTTTTAACTCTCCCTACAAACCTCTTGCCCTCTGGCACCTCCAGGAAACTCTTCACAGCTTATGCAGAACTACTGCAAATAGCTTTGTTTCCTGCAATGCTGGTTCTAGCAGTCTAGGACACAGCACGCGGGCCTGCCACCCATACCAGAGCAGCATGCTTCTACAGGGGACATAAATGAAGATATGCACTGACATAAACCAAAAGTGCAGTAAAACATCTTTACACTCGCATTGCAGGAATGTTTTTAAAAATGCAAAATATCACACACACCCCCCTCCTACACAGCAAAGCCAATGAGCGCTCAAAATGAACAGAAAGCAAAGAAGGAACCTACAGCTGAGGACAGCAAAGGATTTATGGATGCTCAAGACACCTTGGCAGCATGGCCCAGGTACTTTGTAGCTCACTTCTTACATGCCACCATCCCTCCCAGTCCCTCCAGCACACAGCTTAACTTAGCAGAGGGAAAGCTTTTTCTTTTTCTAAAAAGTATTATTGTTCTGATATCAGTCTGAATGAATTAGGACATCCATCTGTTAGCTGATGGCTAACAAGATACAGGTGGTCTTCCATCACAAGGGTAATTGGTCTCTGTAGCAATGACTAATGCAGCAAAGTTGTCCCCATTGTCTTTTTTCCCCCCCCTCTAATATTATTTCTTTCCAACTCTAATAAGCAGTATCACTGTCTTGTACAAACAGAGCAGGAATGGTTTGTCCAACACTGAAGATAGAAATGTCCAGAAAGCCACAGGGGGGAAAAAAATACATTAAAAAAAAGAAAAAAGATATGAGCAGATGGAGAGAGTGAGGAAAGAATTGGTGCACAGCACATCTTGCTTTTCTACTTGCTTGAACTCTTATATTTCTGCTATTGCTTTGACCTGCTGCCTTTGGCCAGATCCTGCACCTTGTAACAGAGGCAGTGTTGTTGAGCCGCAGTGAAGTGCTCAGAGGTATTAAAGTCAAGAGCAACGTGACACGTTCTTAATATCCATCTGAGAAACTACTTAAATCCTCGCATGTTAATTGGTTAATAAAGGGCCAAACTTGGATAGCCTCCTCCAGACAAAATCCTTATTACTGAAATCAAAAGGGGACTTAGTGAGAGCAGGCCTCCCTCTAAGGAAAAGCCAAATACCTCATTAGCAGCACAGTTAATGACATGGCTGTACCTTGGCAAAAAAATCCAAGCCAAAGTGCTTTCAAAAGAGCAAAGTTCAAAGAAGGAATTTAGGGACCAAACCCCAAACTTTGAGAAGGCAAAGCCAGAAGGACTTAGCCAAAGCCAAGGGGAAAGCTCCAAGCTGAGTAACCTCAGATTAACCAAGCACAGGTCTTCTGCAGCCCCACAGCCCTTCTCTGGCAGCACAGACACTCCCAGACTCCCCTTCCTCATGCTGGACTGCAAGGTTAGCAGTGTTTGGTGCTCCTCAGACCTGCGTTGGATGCATTCAGCTGCCAGAGCTGCACCAGCAGCAGCTGGAGAGGATCTACTCACAGTGTAAAAACCTCATCCCTTCCTAGAGTACATAGCCCTGCAAATTGCTGGACTCACATGAAAAAAAGAGGTCAAAAAACCTCAACTTTGTCCCCAGGGTGAAGCAAAACCTGTATGTGAAAGGGGAACATCATCTTTGCCCTGTACCTTTTTCAGACAGAGCTTCTGAGATGCAGCTCACGGCCAAGATGCAGCTCATGGCCAATTTCACCTCTCTCAAGCTCAGTTTAGGTCCTTTGCTTCACATTCTCCTTGTGGCAGTAGAGCTGGTTTGGAAGATGCTGACTTGACAGCTGTGAAGTGACAGGTTGGTCAGCAAGGAAACACCTTGGCACCAGCACAGTGGTGGCTTTCCCGCCAGCAGAGCAGACAGGGCTCCAAAATAAGTAGGCAGATCTTCGGCATGTTAAATCTCAGCACTAGATCCCTGGTGACAAGACTGCCAGAAGAGAGGTTTCAGTTTTTTAACGAGTGCCTGCATTCACTGCCTTCCCTCTGAGCCCACACACCACACCAGGGAAGGTCTCCCACTCCACTGACTCTTCTAATGGCTTATAAGGTGGCCAAGAAGTACCGATGTACTTGATAGGAATTGTGTTTTGCAAGCTACCTGCCACTTGTGGCCACACTTCCTCTCAACAGGTCCATCAGAGATAATAAGACACTTGCAGTTATTGAGACTGTACTGACATCTCCACAGCAGCTCTGCCCTGGGTCTCACAAAACAGGTACTATTAGGCTGTCTCACACCTCTGATTGATGCCACAGCTGTTCCTCCACTGTTAATGACATTAATTTTTAATTACCCAGGTTCATACACTGAACCAGTCACATTGGCCAGGAACCTGTTGGACATCTCCTGCCAGTTACACACACAGCCTTGAGGAAAGGCTCATCCAGTGTGTGATCTGCCAATACTCCTTGATATCCACAGCCATTGGAAAGCGTTCTTCCTACCCTGTTCCTCACAGCCCTCAAAGAAGCTTTGCTCTTTCAGCTGCTGCATTAGGGAGTGACCTGCACAGAGCCAAACACACAGCAAAGAAGTCATGATAAAAATGCAACTTAGCAGCTTTGGCAGCTGAGCTGCCAAGCCCCATGTGCCAACAGACCCACATTGGTGCTGTGGCACTGCAAAAACAAACACTTTTAAGAGGTGACTCAGACAACACCTATCTGGCACCCAAAGGGTGTGAGCACTGACAAACCCAGCACCAAGCTCAAACCTGCAGCAACCTCTGCAAAGGGCAAAAAAAATTTGGTTGAGCACCTCACCCAGAATAGAATAGGCAGATATGAAACAGTGAAAGCAGGAGCTTTTTTTGAAAGAGTTTTGCATTCTCTATACAAGCACCTTGCCCTGCAGATAACCAAGTAGCAGCCAGCCACAGGCGGGGAGGAATGCAGGTGGGCTGGCCAGCCTTCCCTCCAGCTCACAACATGGGTGACATCACCAACAGCAGCAACAACAGGGGTCTGAAGTCCTGGTAGCATTGGGCAGGACATGGTATCATGATGTACCACAAATCTGCAATGAGTTCCAGGCAGTGATTATCTTTCACACTACTTCAAGTCACTGCCCTTTTCTGTTGCAAGGTTACAACGGTTACAGCAAAATTCATGAATGCCCTCTCTTGCTCACTTGGCTGAGGAGGAGTGGGATAATAATTTCTGACAAGTCCTAAAATATCCTTCGTACCGAATTCTTTGTTTTGGTAAGAGAGGAGGACACACAGGCTTTAGTATTGGGCAACAGGACTTCCACCACTGCTTTGAGGCCAGTGTCCTCACTCGTGGTGGCTTTGCTGGGTAACAGAGCACTAGAACAGGCTGCCCTGAGAGGTTGTGGAGACATTCAAAACCCATCTGGACATGTTCTTGTGTGATCTACTGTAGGAGATCCTGCTCTAGCAGGGGGATTGGACTAGATGATCTTCAGAGGTCCCTTCCAACCCACAAAGATTCTGTGATTCTGTGAAAGAGGCAGATCCTGTCGTCTTTCCCCTCTGTGCAATGGGAAAGCACATGCAAACACACCTCCAAGTGTTCTCAGTGCCAGCCTGTAAACTGAGGCCAAAACATCTGAAGGCTCCTTACGCGCAAGGAGTTGGAGAGTCTCAAATACCCAGGAAGGGAGTTGTCAAGACCAACAGCACAAGCCAGCTGGCCCCTGCTTTTGTCATCAAGGAGGCACAATACAGCCTTCAGCTCTTGACATGGGCAACTCAGCACCTTCCAACCTATTTAATTCATTTTATGAACCTCAGGACTAATACGTACTACTCTCTGCTTATCTGCCATTTAAGTGACAAGGGCACTGCTTCAAAGAGGCTGCCCCGTGAATGATGTACTTCACTGGCTCTCCCAGCTTATGACCAATTTAAACACTACAGAAAGAAAGCAACATGCTCAAAAAACATTGTGATTTTCACAAGACACCAGAGTCAGCAAATCCCAATTAAGGCAAAAATGAGCTGCAGAGTACACAGAGAGCACAAGTAACATGGAAACAGCTCCCACCCTCAATATGCTCTTGCACAGAGTGATTAGTGTTGGACCCAAGCTTTATTTACTCAGCTCACAATAAAAAAAAAAAGCTATTAGCAGAAGGTTAGGGTAACTGGAGCAGTTGCTGAAAAATAATGGAGCCCACAGCAGTTATGACTTTGTGCATATATACATTTAATCGAATAAATACATCCATTCAGCTACCCCCTCACAACTCAGCCTTCCTGCCTGCAGTGGGGAAGGTTATTCCCATTAATTGAATAATGTTACTGCTCTAATACACCTACACACGTGCTTAGTTTTCCATTTAATTTTCCTGGATATTACCATGAGCTCTGCAAAAGAGGACATGTGTAACTGAGCCAGCCCCGCTGACACACAGCAAATGAGAACACAGATCGCTCCCCAAAGGGGAATAATTATAAAAGGCTGCAGGTTGTCAATGGATCAGTGGGTTAGGCCAACGCAGTTAATACGGGTATATCCACATGAAGCCACGCCGTTTAATCTGATCACAGTCAGCCCATGGGGAAGACAACCCAGTGAACGCGATGCAAAGACACCTTTCAATCATGAGCACGCGTCGGAGCGCTCACACTGGCAACAGCACTCCTCATGTAGTGTTAATGCTGTGTCTCTCTCAACCCCTTGGAGACCATGGCAGAAAGCAAAGGCTCTCCAAACCACCCACACGAGGATACATTTACCGAACAAGACAATTACAAAACTCCATCAAGTCTTCAGGCTAAAAATATTCCATACCTATAAAACTGCACACACCCCAAATGGAAACACAGTTCTCTGGAATGAGTGCTCACGCTTCACAAGTGCACGTGCCCACGTGCAGGTGGGCAAACTCAGCAAGCAGCTCCTGGGTACTGAGCAGGCACTCTAAGGAAACACAACAGATAGAAAGTCAGCTAAGATCCACTGTAAAAGACCTGGTAGAAGGCGGCTTTTAAAGCAAAAGGGTTAAGGCTGGCAGAGCCTTAAGTGGGTGAGCTCAGAGAAGCATGTTTCAGCAAGAAGGGCTAACGTGAGTGAAGTACCCGTGTTGTTTGCAGACCAGAAATGAGCACACAAGGAAAGAATACAGCCAAATGGGACAGGCTGGGAGGAGAGAAACGGATAAGCAGCCAGGATGGGCAGAGCTGAACAGATCTCTCAAGATCTCTCAACAGATCTCTCTAAAGACCTTCCAATCAATATGCATCAATGGATGGCCTCAAGAGACTGGTGATACAACACATACACTATAAGAAACCATTATTCCATTTTAGAAATGTAGGTTCAAACATCCACTGAAGAAAGTTGAGAAATTTGGAAAGGGTAAGGCTGAGCAAAATGCATTCATCCTCCATACAAGAGAGTTTTCAGTAGTTCAAGGCAAACATAGCAAGTAGCTGCTGGAAAGGTAAGTGAATTTCTTGACAGAGTAAAAAAAAAAAACCACAACAAACCAAACAAACACAAAAAACCCCAAACCAAAACACAAAAACCAGAGCATCACAGAATGGGGGGAAAAAAAAAAAAATCTATAGAATCGTGAAGAGACAGAAACAATACCTGTCTCAACACATTTATCTTGGTACCTAGGGTCCTCACTAACTTCACACAGAACCTCCCCTGCTGTAGGTACCGAGCTATGTAAAGAAGATGGATTTCCAGCCTGAAATCCAAATATTTTCAAAATGTCTCTTTTAGCTCCAAAATATACACATTTCTCAGAATTATGTGGTTTGTCCCCCAGGGAACAGAATTCTGAAAGCTTCAAAAAAAAAGAGAGATATTTGCTATTATGAAAGGTGCTGCCACTGCCCATTCCACAGTCCTTTAAATACAAGTTACATACAAGAATATTTGTTAGACAATGGGAGTAAATCCTGCAGAGGGTTGGGGTTTTCAACTCTCTCATCTCTATGGCTTTTTACTTCATTGCTTTTGTTTATAAAATCAGAACCCCCATTTCCTGTTTTTAGAAAATTTTTCTGGTATTTATTACATATCTTAGGGTTCATCAATATCCAATACACAGTTGATAAATGGTTTCAAAATTCATAGCAACTGTTCAGCTTACAAACATGAGCTTCCTAATGGAAATCCAAGTACTATTTCTTTGCACTACCACATATAAAACATTGACTCAAACTCTGATGATTTCAGCATCTTACGCTGATAACTTGCTATTAGCTCACCGCCATAGATACTAACTCTCAGATTTAATTCTTGTCAGACAAGAAAATGCTTCTGCTTCTCCAAAACACAATAGCTGCTGTCATTTTGACTGACGCAAGCTACCATAAGTCATTTTTCAAATGGACAAATTTATCCCTAGAGACAGCAAGATTCCAACTAGGGCATGTTTGTCTTCCTCTGCAGTAAATCTTGAGTTGGTGCTTAAAGCAAGCAAGAAAGCACCAGAAGCCAGAGTGAGCATTTCTCTGTAACTGTCACCACAAAACAAAGAGTGCTTCCATGCATTTGATGCAAAATAATCTGACATTGCTGCAAAGGTCAGAGTCAGCAGTGGGAATACAGGGTCCCATCCTGCTTACTGGGTTAGTCCCATCTGGGCAGATGTAGAAAGAGAACACCATCCTGTTGAGCTCTTCTCTTACATCAAGAGTAACAGCTGGAACAACTGTACGATAAACCAAAATACACACAGAAAAGGCCAGACAGAAGCCTAGGAAAGGAGAAAGAAGCAAGCACCTAAAGGGGTATGTGTCCATGAAGTTGAACACTGAGATAACTTCAGCAAACTTATTCTCTGATGCATTAAAGATCAACACAGCATTCTTCTGAATGAGCTACACAAGCTGGCAGTGCTCCCTCCAACATCAATATCAGTGCTCCCTCCAACATCAATATCAATTTCCTCCATCAAAAGGAGACAGTAACAGCAACTTCCTCTACATAATGCAGCCCTTAATTGTCCCAGATCAAATACTGGCTCCCAGAGGCTACTCATCCTGCTCTATAGGTAACCATGTCCTAGACAAGGCACAACAACTTCTATCATCAAATGTTAAATGGTGCAGGAAGCCCAGAAGGTGCATATGGAGACTGCCAGTAACATCAATCTAGCACATCGCTGCACTGGCTCTAACTGAACACGCAAACCACTGCTGGGAACAACACGGGGACACCAGCAACCAGAAGACACTTGCAAGCTCTCGCTCATCTGACAGGCAGCAAATCCATACAGCCACTGTCAGATCATGGTTTCCCCCCCCCACCCCGGTATCAGCTTCACCACGTCTCTGATCCCCATCCTAATGACAAAGCCTTCATTGATTTCAACAAAACACAGTAAGACCTAGCAGAAAATGAACTAACGAGGGAAATGTCAAGTGAGTCATTAGCGGGTGGAGAAAGGAACTGTGTAGTAAGTAGTTTTCAACAGACTTTTCCTCCTTTAAAATAAATGATGCCACAAATTGAGGGAATCCTTTAACATTCGTGAAGCTGCAGCAATAACGAGCCGTGCTCAGTGTGCAGCAACAAGGAATCCCTCATTCTAAGGGGTTAGTTATGCCAAGTGCCAATAAATACAGTAAAATTAAACTTGATTGTTTGGAAACCTCTAGAAGGAGGTTCAAATCTTAAATGCAAAAGGAGACCCAGGGAGAAGCAAGCAAACCAGCACTAAAACAGAAGAATCTTCCCACCTTCAAACAGCTAAGAAAATTCCTTTATTTTTTCATCTTTTGGCTGCTATTGCTGACATTATGACCTTTGTGTTGAACAGGTGCTCAGATGCTGAAATGGGATGAGAATGTATTTCCCATCATTACCAGGAGCAGGCATGGTCCCACCATCTTTCTGTTACGGCACAACTATGTTTTCTTTTGAACAGCCTTTGCGGTGTACTTCTACACATGCATCTTTTTTATTTGCCCTCGGTTACCACAACACAGCCCTTTTTCCTAGGGCTGGTTACTACAGCAACAGTTTGGGTTTGGTAGCAACACATTGCAGGCATCAAAAAGTCTGCTATTAGCACAAGAAACATGAAGCTACATGTCAGCAGCCCATGCCACAGAGATATCTTCCTGCAATCTCTCACTCCTGTCTCTTTATGAAACAGAATCCCCACCTCCTTGGCAGATCACAAGCCAGAGCAACCTCTGCCTTTAGAGGATGCACCACAGAGGTGCACTGCCCATCATCTCCTGTACACTTGGCACGGGTTTAGAAACCACGAGCCAGGTTTGATGGACTTCATGGCCAGAAATATATTATATTCCACAGACGCTATTACTTGCACTAGCAGTTAAACACAAAGTTTCCCTCTAAATTCCACATGGCATCACATCTGCATCCTTCTGCACACACATTAGCACTGATAGAAAAGGAAGGTGGTTTGGGGGGTGTTCTTGGTTCTTTGTCTTGGTTTTGTTTCACTGTTTCGTTTGGGGTGGGGGTAAGATTGGTTTTGATGTTTTGAGAGGTTTTTTTGGTTGGTTTGTTTGGTTGTTTGGTTTTTTTAAACTAGAGGAGTCTTCCCATATCATCACTGCACTGCAAAAAGACTGTATTACATATTATATTAAGTTACTCCACTGAACTCTTGTACAACTTAGAAGGAAGGAAAAAACCTCTCAGTGCACAGAGTCATTTCTATCTAATTCACTGCCTTGGGACACAAAAGGGTTTTTACTGGAGCAGGTGAACAATTACCAGTACTTGGCTGTCAAGTGAGAGACTGCTTCTTACCCCCCAGCTACAATCCAGCCCAAATGCAGCACATACGTACTCAATGTTAGCAATAAAGACAGCACGGACTGGTCAATCTATCATATCTCAGCCACAGCCAGCCCTGACTGAAAGTTCGGCTCAACTCTTACTGCTGTTATTGATTAGTTTCTACCCTGAGAGAACAACCTAGGCCAGGTTTGCTCCTAATTTAAACTGAGGGAACTTACCCAAAAAACGTTTTATCCGGTCACACACAGCACAGCCCCTACTGAGTCAGGGTGCTATTTAGGAGAAAGCAAACTGATACAAATATAGCACAGTGACAGTACACACTCTGCAGTTATTTCCTCTGCGAAACAGAGGAGAATGAAGTGGGTAAGCTGCTCAGCCAGCTTTCTGCTAAGGCCACTGAAAATTGCACTGATGACATCAACAAAAAATAATCAGTTAAAGACAAATCTCAGCAAATAATTCTCAAATAACATTTTAAACTGGGGAATTTGACCTCCTCTCAACTAGTCACAAACCTGAGAAGACACGTACATTTCTAGCAGCTTCTTCTCCATTTATATTCATTCACAGAATAGATTTTTTTTCCCCCGAGTAATTTTTTCCTGTTAGCTTTTATTTTTACTAGCCAAAGTGATTGCAGGTTGATGAAAGAATTAATCATCCCACATTTGAAAACCTACTTGTGATGGATAGACTGGGACAGGGCAGATATTAAACTTCACTGTTGGTATGGTTGATTGGTTGAGTGTGCATACACATGAACTGTTCTGCAACCCATAATTCATACGCAGAAATTCCAATTATGATTTCCATAGCTAAAGCCAGTAAAGCAAACAAAGCCAAAATGCTTGTTTTTTTTAAAAAAAAACTCTACATGTAGAAAGGAACATGGTTCGAACCATATGTCTGAAGGAAAAATAATGAAGCAGCATATAGTAAGCAGAAATCATTTTCTGGCAGTATTTTCCCAGCTACAGTTGAACTGCCAACTTTAGAGAAGTTATTTTAGCATACAAGATGAATGTATCTCAGAGACAAAAAGAATCACTCTTCCTTATCCTTCTCTCATGCACCTCCTCAATCCTGTTCTCAGACATGAAGCATTGCTTAAAAAATGCCCATGGAACAGACTGAAAGCAGTTGCTCCTTCTCTTTATAGTTATTTATAATAGATAATCTCAGAATCGCTCTTAATTCCAGCTCATCGTTTATGGTGCTGGCAAAGTAGCTCCAGTGAATTCAGTCTCATTATTCACCTTCAGGTTGTACAGTATCTTGTATTTTATGTGTCATCTTGCTTTATCCAGTGGATCCTTCACAAGCACTTACGGAACCAAGTGCAAGGGAACAAAGATCCAAGGACAAAGCTAAATGCTGAAATACTATGATTTTTATGGCCAGTTACAGGAAAACATGGACACACTTTGAATATGCAGAAGAACGTCTTCAAGTAAATAGCAATAAATCGAGGAGTGCCATAGCATGCTATATAGTTGGCCTTTCCAACAGGCCTCTGCACTATCCCAAGACACATAACATGGTCCAGAAAGTCAGCAGGATGTTCTGCTTTGCTGTCTGTGGTCACACCTCAGCTGCATCCAGTTACACTTGGGAACCTGATAAAAAAGTCTTCACAAAAAAAAAAAAAAAAAAAAGCCCAAACCAGTAACAGGATCATCCATTCAGTCAAGACAAGATGATGGTACAAGTGCACAGAGTTTTGGTTAACAGAAGCTATACTAATAGGTGCAGAAATATCGCATTAACGGCAGCACACTGTTCATTGATTTATTGCATTGGAACCATTTATCTAGTGGCAAGTCCTGCAGAAAGAAGGATGAGCCAAGCGTGTAAGTTTTTTTTTCAAAGAACAACTTCACCAACAACATCCTCCTTAAACCTGCTGGAGAGGATACTACTGCTGAAACCCATGAGCACTTTACCCCAATAACAGGGATGTTCCATTGGGTAACTGAAGCCAAATTTTGTACCTTAACCATCTGGGAGGCTTTTGCAACACGATCACCAGAATCATGAGCTCTACTTCAGGCTCACCATATCTCAAAATAGACCTCACCAGCTTCCACATGCCATTCCATTACAGGAATCACATTATCTAGGGTCCTGCCACAGCATGCAGGGTCACAGCACCTACTCCGTAACAGTCACTTCCTTGCTAAAATGTGATGGTGGTAGGGACACAACATGTGTCCCCTCCCAGGCTCCTTATACTGCAATGATCACTCAGAGACAAATGCTTTAGAAAAAGAAGTAAACCAGGTATCTTCAGGAAAAAAGAAAGTCATCGTCATATATGCCACTTGGAAATTCTTCAGCCAAAAGTCAACCATAAGCCACCAATATCAGAATTTAAAGCAATCTGAGCAAACGCAATAGAAGCGAGCATCTTCCTGATCATCCAGCAACAATCATCATGGCTGTCAACCTTTAAAACTACTACAACACAAGCAAATACCACTGTTTCCCCACTGCTTACAACTGCTTGGTGTAGAGGCCCATGCCAATTCACAAGCACAACAGCACATGCAGAAGATGACTCAAGGTATCCCTCCCACTGGCATCAAACAGAAAATAAGAGCGAGATGTCAGCCCACAAGGAAAGCCATTAGTGAGAAGTTCAGAGAGCCTTACCTATGTACAGGGAGGAATCTTTCCGCCTCACATGGTCATCGATGTAGGAAACTCCCAGGGGCTGGACGGGGGTAGCACCAATGCCCAGGAGGACCTGTGCTCCAATGAGCAGCAAGTACATCATGTTGGTAGCAGTCCTATTCCTGCAGATAAGGTCCGGGTCTGGTCCCTCATCACTGGTGGACCCGTTGGCAGCACACACATCCCTTCCTTCAGCCCCCCAGCGTATTTCTCCTGATTCATATTCATACTGGTGGGTTAGAAATTCAGGCAACGCGGAAAGGAGGGCACCCAAGGCCATGACTATCCCTCCACATCCTATCAAGCGTGGCCGGTGTCCTCGGGCTCCGAAGTAGCTCACAAAGAGGATGAGGGCCAGGTTGCCAATCTCGAAGCTGCTGGCAATAACACCCACATCAGCACTCTGAAGGTTGAATCGCCGCTCCAAGGTGGTTAAAACACTCACCTACAACAGAGAAATTCAGAGAAAATTACTGAAATGGAATATAATCTGCCTTCTGTCCTCCCTGTATCTCCTGCTAAAGCATAAGTTTCCTTGACTGTCCCTTGGAGCCAAAAACACACACATCAAGGACATCCAAATCACAGTACAGTAGTAGCTGACCTCCAAGCATAATGTGACTATTCAAACACAGCTATATCAAAAGGTCCTAATACCAAGTGACATTTCACAGCCTACCACCTGTCTGAGCACATGTTCACTTCCAAACTCCAGCGTACATCAATGTATATTTTGGGTGCCTGCAGAGACCCAAGACTCCATGACTGGTTAGCCTCTCTTCCTATCCGAATGCACGGCCTTCACGTTGCAAACACTGTCCCACCAAACCAAGGCACAAACCACAGCAAGCCTCACATCATGTCGGGCAAACCAGGCTTTCTTTTAGAATGAATAGCTATTAGCAAGCAGAAGAAAACCTTGCAGATACTTGGCTCAAACACCAGCACAGGGCCATCAAGTCAGAGACAGTGATGCACAAATAGGCAATTTGGCCAATATAGAAGGCTTCTATTAAAGCATGTAAATAAAATGCTGATCAAAGTCTTTAAGCTGTTTGTGGATTAGTTAATGACTGGGATCATCACTTAAGAGTATTTTTGAAAAGACAGGCCAATTAAGGTTTAGAAGACACCAGGAAAGGAATTTTTATTTTTAGATCCACCAGGAAGAAGGAAGATTTAAAAAACAATGGTTATTTAACACTGAGAGAAGCACATGAATAGTCTTCAAATACGTAACATTATTGTGAAGAGGAGTGACCTGTTCTTTGTATTCAGAATGGGCAAGACAAGAAGTGACAGGTTTAAACTGCAGCAGAGATGATTCATGTTAAATACAAGGTGGGGAGAAACCAGACTCTTACTGCTAAGGATTGTGAAGCACTGAAATATGCTGGAGGGGCTGCAGAGGTCTTTAAAAAAAAAGCACAGACCAGCATTTGTCAGGAAAGACACAGGTATGACTGATCTTGCCATGGGGCAGGAAAATGAACCAGATCATTTCTTCAGAGCTCTTCCAGTCTTGATTACATGGTGCAATGAAACACAATGTGGATTTTCTGCAGTGGTCATAGCACTGACCAGAGTATGAAGATGAAACATTAGGTACCTCACTTGCTGTTATCCCTGCTCAAGGGAGAAAATTCAGCACGTTCTCATATCTATAGCAGCATCCCCCTTATACAGGAAAAAAACCAACACAAAAGCCTTCT
>JAVSBS010004910.1:0-41826 GCA_033124195.1 Coracias cyanogaster | reverse complement strand
CAAAATAAGTCTTGAACATGTCACAGAAACAGCATAAAAGACTATCTTGTTTTTCAGATTGCAAAGATGAAGAAATTTATGGTTGTCCTAAAACAGGCAGGTTTCTTTATTCAGAAAAAAGTGATAAAGACCTCAGAGCAGAAGGTAGCCCCTGGATAGAATAAAAATAGCCTCCCACTGGAGGCACTGAAAATCTTTGCTGATAAACCTCACAAAACAGGAGCTGGTCTGACCAACTTTAAAGTATTCTGACAGCAGCTCTTCTCGGAGGGCAGTTAGCCTCTGTTAGGGTACACCAGGGCACAGTTGGACAAAGACAGCCCCATCAGCAACAAAAAGGAAAAACGGAAACAACCCACTCCTGCTGCTTTGCATAAGCAAAAATCTCCTGAACCTGACCCTGATAAGCGTCCAAGCCAAAACCAGGCTGTTTTAACAATTTCTGAAAATTCAGCCTTCATCCCACACAGGCAGTTATCATTTTCTACTACCACTGTAATCCTCCCCCACTAGAGAGCCAAGAATGGAGAAAGACAAAAAAAAAAAATTCCAAAACAACCCACATCCTACAAATGAAACCCTATGACCAAAGGCAATGCAGTAGCGGTAATTCTTCCCTGTACCAAAGCCAAGTGAAGATGTGTGTGTCAGAGGGAGAGGAGATCACCACTTCATCTGAAGCATCAGGGGCAGGTCCTGTTGGGATGAACCAGTTCTGTGATTCACCCGGGGAAATGTCCTCATGCACAAGGGCACGGCATGGCCTGCCCCTATTCCACTGACCTGGGTCGTGCTGTTCAGCGAGCAGTGATTGAGCTGCTGATCCCTGATCCCAACCCTCATGTGGGAGCCAGGGCAGCAGAGCTGAGCAGATGGGGATAGATACTGCTAGAAAACACTACATTGGTACTTTCAAAGCAAGGCACACCAAGGTGTAGCGATAGAGACAACATCCCATTGACCAAGGCAGCCCCACCAGGCACTCAAGCAAAAGAGCTACAAACCGGACTACATCCACACCACCAGACTGGTTTTATTGCAAGGTGTGAGCTAACAGGGCTGGTGCAGTCACTCTGGCAGGACTCCCGACTTCAACACCGCACAGCAAACACCAACAGACACTAAGCAATGCAAAGCTCCTGCTACGGGAGCCCTCCTTCATGCCATCACCTCCAGGATATCCCTAGAAGAACTTGGCTATAGTTGAGGTCCTGTGAACATCAATTTTGGCAGAATGGGGAATCTCTCCAGGGTAAGTATATAACTGAGCATGCAAAATCACGTCTATGGTGCTCATTTCTGAGCTGTACTTAGATAGGTAACTAACAATTACTCATTACAGCTATGTAAACTGAGGCATAGAGAGACTAATATTAATGAGACAAGTACAGTCAACAAAATTAATTTGTCATGGAATAATTTAAGCTGAAAGATTGAAAGCCAACAGAAGTGATTTCCCAAGGCCAAATGCTAATAACTACCTTTGGAAGCCTCTTCCACATTTTGACCTGGCTTCCAAATTTTAGGTGTTTACCATACATATATACAAGTGCCTAGAAAGCAGGATGGTATTTAGAAACACTTGGGTGTAAAACCTTACAAGGGTCAGATTTTGAACAGCTGGTTTTCAGATAAAAACATGCAGAGTTTCTAAGTGCAATTCACAGTGACAAGGACAGTAAATTAGTGACCTATCTGTGAACTAAAACCAGAAGTCCCCATTCTCATTCTGCTCTTATTTCAGAAGGATTTCAGTTGTTCTTCTCCGTGCAAACGCTAAACCACTCATAATAGGGAAACAGTCTCACCATCCCCTAACAGCTGCTTGATTTGCTTTGGTGAAGAGACTGAAAGAAAAGGAGGAGTAGGAGTACGACACAAAGCAAAGTCCAACTCTCCTGAAAAAAGCTGGCAGGAGTTCTCCTAATTTCTCCGGCTGGACCACACTGCATTTCCCAGCTTGCTGCTCCTTCCAGCTATAGCACTGCCACACACTGCTACCAGCTTTGCCTTTTAGTGGGCTATGTGGTGCAGCAGGTCACAGTGAAAGAGTAAAAGCATCACTTCAGCCTTGAGCATCCAAGTACAAAGTGCTGAGAACAGCATCAGCAGAGTAGCCTCCAAAACACTGACTGTCACAGGGGGAGGAAAAAAAAAAAAAAATTAAAAATCTCCCAAATAAAAACATGGCTGGGAAAAACTGTCAACATGCAGATTTTTAGCCAGAAAATGCCAGGAACACAACTGCATTACCTCTAAGGTAGCTGCAGCCCAGACAGCACAGCCCAAATTCTCACTTTGACATTGCCTGTGACCTTAAATACCCAGACCGACTACAAAATCAGCATTAGCACAGCAGAGATGTTACCTGCATTTATCCAAAACAAACCTCTGCCCATGGCTAGAGTCATTCTCGCACCCTCATCTATACCCTACCTTTATGGGGCTTCCTGCATATGAGGCGTAACCTGACTAAACACTTGCAGTTTGCACACGGGATGCTCTCGGTGCCCTTGTACCCATTAGATAAAAGAGCACTGCACTGCCCATATTTCCTCTCACAAGCCTGCTTCCCAGCAGATAAGCCATCATGGCTCCTAGACACGCTATTTATCGAGAGTTACATAAAATGTTGCAAAAAACCATGGCAGGTCCCTGTATAATACTGACATCACACGAAAAGGCTGTAAGGATTATAAAGAGTCCTTGTGTGCTGAGACCAGGTTGGGCATTCAAGAGCGCAGCCCGCATGGATGTTGGCTGAACAGCAAGGACACGGGGAATGGAGTGGTGTGGCAGCACAGCAGCTTCAGATGGACAACCTCCTGCGAAAACACAGTGGGAAACGCCGAGAGCCCGCGTTATTAGCTGTGAAACTGCTATTTCCTGGCTCCTGTCAATTTACGCAGCTGTTTTGCCAGGGCTGGAAAGAATAGATTAAGAGGATATTCAGTTAAAAAAAAAAAGCCTCTAACCTAAGGTGAAAACAGTAACCAGGAAGCTGTTACAACATCCAGAAAAATTTGTGCAGACAAGATAAGAGGCACATGGTTTGACCCCGAAAATTTAGTGGAGTGAAAACCACCCATTGGACTAGACAAGGCTGGAAGAAGGCATGAGAGGACAGAGGTAGAGACAGTGCTGCAATTGTGGCAGATGCCAGCGCCCGTGATGTTGTGAATGGCACTGAAGCTACAGCGGGGCACATACACAGGCATGTACCTGCACTAAAGACAGCTGCACCTTGCCTGCTACTCTCATGTCCTCATGTCTGTCCTGCAGATCAGTCCTTAGCAGGTCACTGAGGCTCTGACCAGCAAAGGATTTGAGTTGCAGCACTGTACACAGCCCTCAGTCGCATCAGTCTCCTTGCTTTTTTCCACGTCTCAAGACCTCCACCACATCCTTTGATGGGAACTGCCTTTCTGTCTCTTAACTACATTCTGTCTCCAGCAGAATTCCCATTTCACCCACTCCAGACATCTCCTACCCAGGTTTTAAGAGCAGCTCCACCGAGATTTAGCTATGGCATTAGGGGGATCACCAGGGCCATGTTGTTACTCCACAGGTTCATTCTCCTCCAGACTAAGTCTACATCAGATCAGTCAACTGGACCTCCACAAACTAGATCAAGCTGGGCATGTATGCACCTTGCACAAGCAGAAAGCAGGGCTGAGATCTAGATCTAGAAAGATCATGTAACCCAGCCTTCTGCCTTTCCATGAATACACCGCCTCACATACAATAACAAGAGGTAATTAAAACTCATACCACGCTTGCACTATCTCCTCTTCTTACAGAGCCACAGAAGTCTGCACACACACATTTGTCACGAATTATTTCAAAAACTAACCTCAAAAAGGACCTGCTAAGTCCACCCTAAAACACTCTTCAGTGATTGAAAAAGGAAAATGATCTCACATAATGCACACAGTGATAAATGACCCACATCTAAAAAAAGAGAAAAGAAATCAATCACCACCTTAAAATTTCCCAGCCAAAGCAACTTCTATTGCAACCTCTGTAACTAAATCCAGGGAAGCTTTTGCCATGCCATTCTGGACATATTTGAATAATACATGCTCACATTCATCTTTCCTGTCTGTCCCAAATCTATAGATCTTGGCAGGTGTGAACCAAGGTAAATTTGCTCTCTCTATAAGCTGTTTATTTCATATTAATGCTTAGCAAAGATGGAATCCACAAACCTGCTTCACACTATTGTCCCACTTTATCACTAAGAAATGAACTGAAGGCTGGGTGCACCATGATGGAGTCAGAGACACAGTGCATTGAAAATGAACATCATATTGTTCGTATCTCCAATGATCAAGTCATATTCACCCACAGAGTCTACAGATAAGTTCATTGTATTAATAATACAGAGTTATATATAGAAAACACATTGACTTTATGCCTGAAGGGCCTTTTTAAAAGGCTTCTTTTTAATGTAAAATACATTTTCTCGGTTATGTGGTAAGAGATCGGACTTGAAGAGACATGTCTGCAGTGCTACAGGGTGTAAAATAATTGCCTGGCAACTCTGTTCCCAAAGGAAAACAAACACAAACTGTCTCCCACTGTCTCCCTTCCAGAGCCGGGAAACACAGGATTCCTCAAAGAGCCAAAGTGACCATCTCGGAAACAAAGCCACTGCTTCCACCCACTTCTTCAGATGTCACCTCGCCCTCTCTTCCAGCAGCCACGTGGGATGTGGCAAAGGGCATCCCATAGTGGGAGGCACCCACTCCTCCCTGGAGAGCTGGTACCCGTGGGCTCGGCCCCCGCTGCCACCCACCCTCCCAGCTGACAGCACAGCCACCAGGCTCAGGCTCCAAGCCCAAGGGAACGATGCTGATCCTCTGCTTTGATGTTTTTCTGCTCTGCAATTCCAGCATTGAGATGATTGCTTGTGGTTGAGCCTAGTTTTTTTTTAAATCCAGACAATTCCCTTGGCATTTTGCCCATCCCTTCCCTATTGGATGACTGGGAGGAGGGGCAACAAGCTCAATACCCTTTGCCCTGCCCCAGGCATCAGCATTCCTTGCTGCTCCCCACCCTGCTAAAATAGTGAGGCCACCAGGACCTCCCATCGCAGGCTGCTGATCATTTGTTTCAACACCATTCCTGGTCCAACAAAGTCAGTGGAAACTTAAAAGATGTTCTCACCACAGATGCCAACACCCGTGCTGGCTCTGGGCGCATGAACATAAGGGAAAGCAAAAACGAGTGGCAATACGAACACACCCAAGCTGGCTCTGCTTAAGGTCTGGAAATCATCTCTGCATAGAAATTTGCATTCACATGACAGGGATAATAGACGCCGCAGCTGAACCACTGCTGGGAAGTAGGGTGTTATTAGCTTGGCGGTTGCTGCATGTGCCTATGCTGTTTCTAGGCCAGCACTGGAAAAATCTGCAAGTTTCTGTACTGGTGCCATGAGGAGTTTGCAGCTCGGATCTGTGCCTCACTGGTGTGAAAAATGCATTTTATACACTAGAGCCTGGCTCTGAGAGTATTGACACGGTCAAATTTAAGCACACATTCAAGGTCGGGATCTTCAGGGGCCTGAGTACAAAACATATTACACCATGCAGCAAGAGAAACGGCACATCACATGCCTGGTCAAGGCAAGATACTTATTCTGGCAACACCTCCTCTCTGGCACCGCACAGAAAACGTTTCTGCTGTCTCTGGCACCCCACTGCACATCCCCTCCCCACATCTCAGTGGTCACAGCATCCTGTGCCACTTGCCCTCAGCCAAGGCAGAGCACAAATTGTGCTTGGCTAACTCTGTGCTGGGTTACGCAGCTATGCCACAAACGCTCACAGCAATGCTATCTGCTGCTGCGTACTGCAGACAGCACCCACAGAAGATATCCTGTGTGGTCAGGAGCCGATGCACCAGTGCAAAGCCACAGTTTGTTTCCGAATAGCTTAAAGCATAAAAGAAGTCAAGTGCCTCTCAAAGTTAAATGAGTGCATTTTCCACTACTCTAGTGAAACTGAGATTCATACTGATCAAACATGCAACATAAACACCTAACCTCTAATCCAGGAGATCACTGCAGCAAACAGCAATGCAACCGGGCTGCCGTCACCTTCCTCATTTGATTCCTAAGGATCCTGCATGGGACACGAGGGACTGACTCCCTTTCCCTGCCTCCCCTGAGGAAGGGAAGGAGCGCTGCCCCATTTAAGAGAGATGTGAACAAAAAAGATCATCAGGGTGTTCTTTGCAACTACCCCCTCGCATCCATCATGGAAAGCCAGCGTGAGTCACCCACAGCTCAAAATAGACCCAGGTACAGAGCACCAGGCCACATCAAACTTGCTAGTAAAACCTGAAAGGCTTTTTCTGCTGCTCTGAGACAAATGTGCACCACTGCTGAGATCCACGTGTTTTTAAACTTTTGGAGTCCCAGGCTATGGTATTATTACCATAACCATAGATTGAGTGTCCACACAAGCTTTCTGCCTCCAAGTCTGCTGTTCAAGATTCACCTCACTGTGTAAAGGCAGGCAATATTTTAGTCTCTGACAAGGTACCTACATAAATATATCCAGTGCCGGAATCCATTTGAAGCCTACACTGCTCTTTAGTGGCACACATACAACAAAGCTAATGGGTATTTGAATCCTTATTTATTTTTATATGTTATGTCATTTTCAGTGGCAGCAAAATAATGCATCATAAGCCTGCAAAGCAGTGCAGACCTCGACCCTGTAACTGCATTTCTGCATTTTTTAAAGACTGTAGCACAGAACAGCGCTGCCGGCACATTTCAAACCTGGAAGATGAAGAATTCCACATGGAATAAGTGCACAGCAGCAAGGGCTTGTGAGCAGGGCCAGCCACCCAGCTCTCAAAGTAAACAGCCAAGGGGCAGCAGGCAGAGCATCTTTGACACAGATCTCTTCTTTCCCTGTGACTGGCAAGTAGGTGTACAAAGCCAGATGAAGAAGAATTTAAAGTATATATAAGTCAGTATCAGGCACTCTTTGGCCATATACAGGACTTGCAACAAGATTCATACAATGGGTTCAGGCCTCTCCAAAGCAGGGCATCATCACCCTTGCTTCACTTCCAGTGGAGAAGGAGATTAAACATATCTCTGGAAGACTCTCAGGAAAAAAGTCCCTTCCTATGTACTGTTAAAGCACTGGAGAGGCAGGATCCTAAATGGTCACACAGCAAAACCCTCACTTCTCCACCTCCCCAAATCAATGCAAGGTTGCTTGTTCATCTAATAAAATACTTGCTAACACAACACTTACGCCTGCAGAGAAGGCTTTCTACTATAAACAGGGCTACTTACCACAGCAGAAACCATAATGCAAGCCTAACAAGAAAACCTGTCATGCGAAAGACTTCATGTTAATCTTAATTTACGATCAGGAGCTGAATTCAGGGCCAGCGGTTCCATCCAAGTTATGCCATAGCACAGATCAAGTAGAAAGGCTCGCAGAGCTGGTTGCAGAACCATTCCCAGCTGCCAGGCATGAACCAGGGCAGCAGTGACACAGGCAGGACACTCTGAAGCAGCATTAACAAAAGCTTTGATGGAAGCTGAATTCAGTTTTCATGGTTGGAAGAAAATGGTGATTATATAAAGGCTATCTACTAAGAGAGGAGGTTTTCTGACAAGTCCTACTACTTTCCTCCTCATCTGCTCTGGCTCTGCTGATATCTGTCATGCTCCACTCCCTACCCTGCAGAAAGGATGCCTGGCCACAGCAAATGGGAACTCAGCTTAGGGAGAAGTTTGAGGCATTTCTCATCAAACAGTACGTGCAATGCTTTAATTCAGTAAGAATTTGGTGGAAGGAAGCCACTGAAAAGGGAATCAACAAAATGGCCAGATTATTTTGCCAATCCACAGCACTTTGTAACAACTCAAAAGAAACACCAAATTACTGTAAGCATCTTTAGGCGGAATTAGGGTGTCTCTAGTACCCAACTAGCAACACCTCAAGCTTGTCCCAAAGCCACGTGAGCTGTTTGCTTATGCCCATCTCACACCCCGCAGCCCACACAAGAGCTGTCTGTGTCATCATGCTTATTTGCTAAATAACACCCTCCCACAAAGCTGTTCACAAACAACTCGCTTCTCCTTCCACGTTGTCTCTGTGCAGAACCAGGGGTACAAACAGGAGCCGTGCGCCCGCTGCTGCCAAACTTTCCAATGAAGAATGGGGCAGGTTGGGAGTTGAGTGCAGGGACTTCATGGTGCCAACAGACAACAAGTCAGGGCTTGAAGGCAATCTTTAATCTATTCCCATCTGAAAACCTGGTTATTATCTGAACATTTCTTGTGTGAAGACTGCAGGGTAGAAATTGTATTGGGCAGGCTTGGGACGTTTGCATGTTTAAGCTTGGCAGCCCTGAGCGCAACACAAGCCATGCAACTTTATATCCCATACATTATCTCCTTGTTTTGCCACTTCTCAAAGGTAGCAAGACCCTTTCTTCCTGAACCGAAAGTCATTTACAAGTGTCTTTTAAAATAACACACACAACATATAGTTAATTAATAAAAACCTCTTAAAAAATAACTGGGAGATCTAGCTACAACCCAGAAACTTGCCATAATCTCACTTGTGCCAGCGTGTTCGCTGTGAACAGGCAATGAGATGTCTCACCAGATGATGGGAGCTCTGCTCCTTGGGATTCACTATGAAGTGAGCTATCAAAAAGCCAATGAACAAATGCATCTGCTGAGGCCACACACACAGATGGCTGAATTTCACCATATCTACAGGATTAACAATAACCCATGTCAGAGACAGGCACCTACCAGCAGCTGACAGGGTCCCCTTGCTGTAGAATTACCAGACCCTGCAAACACTCAATAAGTACACAGAAGGAAAACACGAGTCACTGCCTCTCCTACTTATCTTCTAGCATCTGACATGAGCAAAAGCACAGTACAAGAGAGGTTCCTAAGGAGGACCACTGCTCCTATAGCAGGAGCACACCAAATTCTGGGAAGAATCCAGAATTCAGGCACCACAGAGTGGGAATGGTTTTGCAATCAATGTTCAATGCCAAGCCAGAGACATTCACTAACCAATTGGCTTGTGAAGGCAACACAAGCACTATCTCTGTTCTCCCTACACTTTCCCAACCTCTGGTTTCTTTTAACTCTGATTTTGCAGGTGCATGACAGACTAGCCAGGACAAGAGCTGCACATATGGTTGCAGTATTCCCATCACCAGCAGGAATATGTCACCTCCAGGTGAATTGCTCAAAGCCATGCTAAGCTTCACTGGGATACACAAAGCAAGCAAAAGGAAATGAAAGCTATATCCATGAAACCAAGCAAGACAAAGCCCCTGATATCTCAAAATGGCCTATGCAGACCCTGAGCACGGGATTCTCAAACTGGGAGATGACACTAGTGGACCTGTGATGGAGAACAGGGATGAGTCCAGGCCAGCCTGAATGGGGGAAGCTGGAAAACTAGCACCTGCATTAGCCTGTCTGCAGGTTATATTTACTGAGAGGGTTTGACTAGTGCAATCATCATTCTTCATCCAGTCGCACTGCTTGCTATGTTAGACCTTTTGCCTTCTTTAACCCAAGTTCTCCTCATAGGTCCATGTCTATTTTCTTCCTATCACACATATCTTCTGCAGCCATTTCAAATCCCCTCTTTTCATATTCTTCCACAGTTCTTGACGCATCCTTTGCAGACAGCTTCTACATGAAGTTCATTCTCTTTATACTCAGCTTCTCCATGGTTCCTGCCTCCTCAAGGTACTAATTACAATATAGTTTATTAGCCAGGCACATAACATTTAGGACTCTGACTGAAGCAGTCCACTGCAGTCAATAACAGGGAAGGAGATTTTTCAAAAGCATTTCAGTGACTTTGGAACAAGAGCCCCATTTTCAAAGAGACACTGAAAGTAAGTCACTTGTCAATGAGACTATGGCTCAGAAAGCATATTTGAAAAATACCAATTTCAGGCTCTTTTAAAATCCATCACTACCAAAGAGCAAGTAGAGCAGTCCTAAGTAGTCTTTTCCTGTGAAGGCTCAAAAAGCAAAGGGCAAGATGCTTCAACTCTGTTGTTTCAGTCAGGTGTGAAGGAAGCAGGGATACCATTCAGCTGGCAACAAGGCTGCATCATAGCCCAGGGTGAAGGGAGAAGCCTCACAGATCAACCACTTAATTCATTTAATTCAAGATGTTATGGTAGCTGATAGAAACCTAGCTCAGGGTCCAAGCCAGGGTGACTCTTTTATTCCAGTTACCATCACTGTAGCTACTGAGTGCCCATCACTCCAACCCACAAGATGACCATGAAGCCAGACAATACCATTGCTAGCACATTTTTCTGATGGAGTGGAGAAGCCCAAAAAAGACCTGGGGAGGTCAATGACAAAGCCAAGAAACAAGCCCAACCATCCCTGGTCTGCATCTTCACCAGAAAATACAAGTAATAGTGGTTCCTCAGCCAACAAGCATTACCTCATGGGCAAAGCTGTCTTCTCCAAAGTCTGCCACATGTCGCATTGTCCAAATGTGAATAAAAACAGATTTCTTTGGGCACAGACATTGGCCTTGACTTATGAAGGGATTCAGTTTGGACATGACAGCTCTGGACAGTCAGCTACAAAGTAAGAGCCTGGCTTGAAAACATTACCCACATGTGGCAGTAATGTCACTCTGTCCCTGCCAAGATACCACCATCAACAAAAATCTGCCTGGCCAGGACTTGGCTCAGAGGAAACAAGTTGCTGTTCCCCCATCATTTAATCTCACTTGTTTGAGCACCAGAGGCAAGGGAGGGGCAGGGAAATACACAGTGACACAGACTCCTGGAAACACTCCATGAACTTAATTTTTTGTGACGCTGTCTGGATACCAAGAGTTCTGAGCATTATCAGGATGCTGAGAATCAAATTGAAAGTGTCTGAATCTATACACTATGCACCATAGGGGGCAAATAAAGGAGAAAGCAAAGGTCATTTTAGATTCAACTTGCATTTCCAGTGTAGCAAAGTTCTGTGCATCTCTTAAAGGCCTCATATCTTGAAGCCTCAGTGTGACGCCTAACAGAAATCCATAATGTTTTGGTCAAATTGGACGTTGGAGTAACCAAATTGGACACCGGAGTAACCAGGCACACACAATTCATGCCAAAAGGCACTGTTAGCTAAACCAGAAGACCCCACTTTTGCCACAGGCCATTTGAGAACACTTTTGTTCATTTTGGCCCACCACTTCCCCAGACAGTAATGTCATCTCAGAGCAAATCATTTTGGAGATGAGGACACAAGTATTCAGCTGGGACATTAGTCAAAGGCAGCTAAGTGAAAGACATTACAGGAGAGCCTAGGAAAAAACTTCCAGGTATAAGATCATACACCCTTATACTGATTCCCAGACTCACTCCAATTCAATGAAGCCCTATAATGACTACTTGCTGTAGCTCCACTTGAAGGGCCTTCTCCACATGTGGAGCTCTCCAAGAAGTTAAATTTTGCCCCCCTGCTTCCATCCCAGACTCTCCCATTCTCTCTCTCGACTCAAAATCCCTACTAGAAGAGTCCTCAACTGGTTTCAAGCCCTGACCCTGAAGAAATAAAAATCTTATGTCCTGGATGAAAACAAGCCAGTTTCTCCTGTCAGCAACCCTCTGGTCCCAGCAATGCAGTGAAAGCAGAGACAACTTTGCATCCAGATTTACCTCCGAGTTGTCACCCTGCTAACCAATTGCTCACTGGATACCCGCCCACAGAATACCAAAGATGCAGCTTATCAAATATGGGAGCATCTTGAAAACTCAGATAATGACAAGGGACCCTGGATCCTGTTCAGAGATAAACTTCAAGAGTTTGCAATTTGAGAACAGCACAAACCTATTCTAGAGGCTGCATCCAATATTTCCCAAGAGTCATTATATACAACTACAGCAATTCATTAGGGATCTATTTAAATAAGATGGCAAAATATAAATTCTGGCAAAAAGCCTGTCCAGCACTGAATTAAGATGAATGAATCAAATCAATAAATGTCATCTCAGCTACAAGAGGCTGCATCATAAACCCCAAATGCGTCCACAAGACACAGCAAGAAGAAATTTGAAACTTCTTGATTAGAGGTAGCACTGAGATTAACAGCAACACAGCGGCCCTGACGCATCCTAACCCACAGAAAACACTGGACTTCTGTATAGGGCCAGCATTTAAGAAAGCTTGTACAGATGCGCCAAATGACACAGCAAACCCACAAAGCTGTGCCTCTAGCACATGGTTTGCATGTGGCTTAACTTCAATAGCCATCAAATAACTCCCAGGCTGTTTTTGGAATCCATTCATTCACAGAGAGATTTGTCAATGCAGAAGTGGCCTCAATTGAGCAAATAAACTCTTGGAAGCGAACAGTTTATCTAGCTCCATGGAATACTTGCAATCTTCCCTTTTCAGCCTTTGCTCTCCAGTTCTTTAAAGCTGCTTTCAATCTCAAAGACTATGAGAAAGCTTTTCAGTAACCCCAAAACAGCTCCCTTGATATACTTTTTTTTTTTTTTTAGAAATACTAAATGTCACAGATTATAGTAAGAGAAGACGCAGAAAACAAAATCCAACCTAGACTAGCATCACAGCACTGTGAGCATGGGCTCAAGATAGCCACGTGGTTTTTGATACCATCTTTTGATGACACAAATACAAATTTATGGTCAAAGCACCCCTCTTTGGGCCAAAGCTGGAGAAGACAATATGCGGCAGGTTCCTGCAGGAACACAACTGAGCTCAGTGGGCACACTGTGGAGCTCACAGCACTGAGCACCTCAGATGACACTGACTACAGGATCACCCAAACCAGCTGATATCACAAAACTAACATCACCACCCTTCACAAACAAGCACCTCTAGACAAGGCATCCCTTCAGCTAAAGCTCCTGTCCCTCAGCCAGCAGCTGCACTGACTTCAGACATAAGGACCTGCATTATAACTAGCCATAGGCAGCAGGAAACAAAGTGTGCAACTCATGCAGAGGCTGAAAGGCCCATTGTAATTAACCGCTCTCAGCCCTGTACGTTGAACAAGACAAAAACAAAAACCACAGTTTTCTTTTGCTAGGAACCCCTAAAAATGCTGTCTAGAAAACCATTTACCCAGTGCTAGCCGGTATTTCTGCAAAGAGCATGTCAGTGCTCAAACACGATTAACAGTTTACTTTAGTCCACGGGCAAGGGTGGATGCTCTCCCAACAGAGTGCAGCAACCATCCAATGGATACATGCTCCCAGTGAGCCTAGGAAGAAGGGGTGGGATGTGGAAAGGCAGTGTTTTAATTTTTACCTTTGTTTTAAACATCCAAATGTACTTTAATTGGCAATGAAAATGAATTTTCCCCAGGTCAAGTCTATTTTGCCCCTGACAGTGATCATGAGTCTTCATTCGAACCCACAAGCTTTTTTCACCTCATTTTCTACCCCTACCCTGTTGAGGAGGTGAGGGAGAGCAGCTGGGTGGGCACCCAGCTGCAGTCCAAGGATAACCCACCACAATACCTCAACAAGAAAGGTGGATACCTTTTTGAAAAGAAAAGTTAAAGCTTTAAGAACAACTTGGTGAAAATAGCTTTATCAATCCATGACAATTAAAGCTTGTCCAGCAGTTCACAGGAATGACAAGAAGCAAGCCACAGGACTGAAAAAATGGAAACCTAAATTCAAGTTTTTCCTCTTGAAAAATCAAGACCTAGTTACATATTGTTATTTTTCTGTTTCCCAGATATAGGGAAATAAAAGATCATCCTCCAATTTGTCATCTCAATACATCATGCAACACCCAAACAGTGTGAAGATGAGAAGTCAGCATGTCTCCAGCAGATGAAAGCCATTAGCATGGCACACCAAGCAGTGGGACACCACTGGGGGCATTTATCCTTCCTATTTTTCAAAATCACTTTCAGTCAGTATTTTTAGCTTCTCTTTTGGAAGCTTCAGATGTTGCCCTTCCTCTGCCTTGACTTTTCTCAGCATAGACGTGTGTGTACATACAGATCTGCTAACATTCAGAGGTGCAAGGGACTTGTCCTGCTAAAGCATGGAGCAAGGCACATGCTGGTCCTTCTGCAGCCTTGCAGAGATTCCCTTCAAGCCTAAGTGTGAGGTTTGGCCCACACTCCAGCATCATAACACTCCCAATCAATATTCTGGTCTGCAGCTAATGATGTGCCAACCCATGATTGCATGAAGGTAAGGAGAAGTGGAAAGCAGTAGCAGCTATTTCACATCCTCCTTTTCAGAAATAAAAAACAAGAACCCCAAAACAACCATTTTGCAGCTCTTCTTGTTCCAAGAAAACAAACGCCATTTGTTGTTTAACACAACAAGCTGCAACCCTATGAAGCTACCGTGTTTTCTCACTCCCTGTTATCCCTTTGAAGAACTAAAGGGATGAAACCAATCTGAAACTACCAAAAATTCAGAACTCTGATATAGCAAACATACCCATCACTGCTACCCTCTGGCCACCCTGCCTCAATGTCAGTGCTCCCTGCCAGCTGAGAGCTTGCAAAGCTCCATCGAATACAGGTTCCAAGCAGACTCCAGGAAAAATACTTACTTTTCACCTTACATAAATTTGTAGAAAATTCATCTCTTTTAGGGACACAGAGGGCACCGCTACCTGGCACTTGGACTACTTTGACTGTAAAGCAATTCAACATAATTTCATTCAATTTTTCAGACATTAAAATGTTATCACCTTAAAATACACAAATACAACATACACTTCAAAGCTGTTTCTTATATACTGACCCCAAACCAATGCTGCTTTCAATTCAGCCAAAAAAATACAACTTTTAGTGTGAGGAAAACATATATATATATATACACGACAATACGTTTTTAAAAATGAAAAGTGAAACATTTTTGAAAGGTTTCTGTATTCTTCCAAACCCACACCCCACAACTTCTCCCAAACAGCCAAGCTCTTTCAGTTTTTGTGGCTGCCTTTTATTAAGGAAAAAAAAAAAACCTAATACCAAACTAGAGAAAATGCTGGATTTAAATGTGAACATCAAAGCACCAAAAAAAACTTGAAAGCAAATCTGCCTTAGTTGCTTCAGAAACGACAATGCTGGGTGAGTCACGAAGACCTCAATACAACTGAATTATCCAGGTTCCTTGAAAAACTTCACTGTCGTTTTATGGATTGCCATAAAACTGAATTTTAAGTCTTTTTTCACATTTGGTAAACTAAGGCATTATGAATTATACAGGTGAACGACATGGTAAGTGTTTCAAAAGGACAGTTAAATATTAAAAATCAGACAATTCCAGCAATCCTTGCCCAGAAAACAGATTACTACATTGCATGGAAAATACAACTTAGTGCTCCCATACCCGCCCTCACAGCCACTTATTTAAAAGTCACTCGGTCTGCAAACGTGTAGAAATCATCCACACACTATCCACAGACACCGAAAAGATAAAGATACTAGAAAAATATAGGGATATGACCCAGCTGCTTGGTGAGGAGAAAGGATACTATGAAGGGAAAGGCAACCGAGAGGTAAAACCAAAAACCAAATCAAAGCAAATTGCTTTTCTTCTTCTTGAACCATAGAAAATAACTATGATGATAAATATTCAAGAAAATCTGAAATGAAGGTTTTGCTTTTATGCTGCAAGCAGCTATCTAAAATTGAGTGTGTTCAAGCACTGCTGCAGTATGAGCCTCAGTTAAGAGGCCTTCAACAGAACAGGACCTGTGCAGCAGGAGCAGGATGGGGCCTGCCTCCCTCACTTCCATACAGGATATTTAGGTATCCCAATGCTGAACCACATCACATTCAGAATAAGGCTGGGAAAGAAAAAGTGTTTAACTGGAGAGCGCAAGAAAACCAGATTTCAATTCTGAGGTCTTTCCTAGAGCCGCTAAGCGAAGAGGGGCACATCCAGTTCTACCTGGGCTGTAGGTCTTCAATTCTACATGGTAACAACTGCATCCCCACTTAAAATATGGGGCAAAGGAACACCTTCTCATCTCCATGCTTTGATCCGTCCAAACGGAAACATCTTTGATGCAGGGAATATCACTCTAAACATTACAGAATGTTTCCCGTAACGGGTCAGAGCCCTCCCAGCACTCGTGGGACAACGTGCCAGACACTCCAGGAACTCCCCGAGCAGCTCGCTATCACTATTGATTGTATTGACACTGTATGAAGTATGGCAGCGTGAAATCTCTACTTCGTGGCGCAGGCAATGCTGTTTGCATTGCAGTATGTATCCGAAAGGAGACAGAGCGTCTAATGGTTGCTCCAAGGTGACCTGGAGACAGGACTCCTGGGGTTCTAGTCCTGGTTTTGCTGCAGAATGATAATGAAACCTTGTAAATCAAAATCAGTGGCCCATTTTTTGATGAAATAGGAAAAATGAATTATTCTGAACTTCACTGAAGCACTTAAGGGAGTTACTACACAAAGTATTATCATGTGTTTATTTAAATTTCTTTGGATGACACTTAAAATATATCACTTTGCAGTTTCATCTGGTGTTGATCAGAAGACAGAGCTACACCAATTCATCCAAGCTGCAAACTCACCCACTAAATAGTATGACATTGTTTAATCTTGCTACTGTGAAGGAATAAGTAGAGACCAAGGAGTGCACAAGTAAGGAAACATTTTAGATTATTATACACAGAGGACAAATCCTTCTTGATGAATTGCAGAAAAACTCTTTTGACGCAATACATTTACACTGCTGTAGCAGAACAGAAGCTGGCTTTTGGTCCTTCATGATATCCTGAAAGTATGGGAAAAGAAATCCTGTGCAACCTGAGACACCTCTTTCTGGGAAACAGGGAATATCTGCCCTCCCTTGCAGGAGAAGGAGCTGGATCACAGTTCAACTGAGCCCTCTCTGGGACAGGGGCTACATTACCGTTTAAAGAGCCACGCTGCATAAAGTTACTAAGCAAGAACACCGCAGACTTCAGACCAGCGTATTCTGTGATGTAATCCAAGATCCCTTTAAACCTCAGCTGCATTAGTAGGGCAGGCCATTAAAACTCAGAGCTGGTTGTCACACAGGCACGCAGCAAATGCCAAAGGAATTTTTGGAAGTGAAGGCTGCCCGAAAAAACGAGGCATTGGTTTTTACAATGGATCGTAACATTTCTAACAGGCTGCTCTTTCTCTCAGGGCTTAACAGTACCACTTGGCCCTTACAGAGACAAGGAAGAACTGCCAAACTTTCTGCTAAAATAATAAACAAATTAAACACAAAAATCAATTAGTCCACAATCTTACACATGACATGCATTTTGCCTTTAAATGTGTTTAACCAAGAAGGCATCACATTGTAGGTTTGGATTTACTCTTCAAATGGCACACGGTATATAATCTAAGAGATAAATGTGTTATCTCCACACCACTACATCTATTAGTGGTAGACAAAAGAAAACTTTAAACCAAAGTACTCATTAGCCTTCCTGGTGCTCAAAACCCCAACCTAAACCTGGATCAGATTTGTTCCTACTAATTTACATGAAGTTTTTATGGTAATGAGTCAATGCCACACTTCTGACCCAAGACCCACAGGAGTCTGAAGGCATCAGAACCCAGAGCTGGATCTAGTTTCTCCTCCAGCCTGCAGTCAGAAACTCGAAAAACATCAAAAAGGTTTTTAGAGAAAAAATATGAATGTAGTCAAAAGAGCGAGTTTAGAATAACTTTCTGTGCAACTCAGCTGCAAAACAGACAATATTCTCTAATGGGAAAGGCATACTAGAAACAACTTTCCAGAAATAACATTGCCAGCAAAGATATATTAAGGGAAAATGAACTGTAAGCAATAACCAGCCAATGCTTGGCAATCTTCATCCCCACTAAAACATTTATTTTCACTCCATGTTTTTTTTTCCCCTTAAATACCCCAGTGACAAATAAACTATGAACATTACAGCTAATTTATTACTCGGCACTGCTGAGGATGGAAAGAAAAAAAAAAAAGACAGCAATATTTTAAGGCTGATTCTTATTCTAGGAAAATAAATACTTTAATAAAAACAATAATAAATTCAATGGGAAAAACTGCTCTTGCAGTTAAGTCACTGGTCTGAAGCACCTGAAACTGAAATTTCTTGCTGTCAGGCTCCTCTCTTCTGATGCCTAAGCCATTTGGGCTCTCCTGCTGTTAACCAAGCAAAAGTTCTACCAATAGCTTCAGCAACAGAATCAAGCTCTTAATCTCTGCCTTAGTTTCCCCATCTGCAACATTTCTCCCAGTCAGTCTACTTAGACTGCAAATACTCGGGGGCAAATTCTCTTGTACAGCATCAAGCATGACGGAAAGCTTTGAAATGTTGCAGTACTCCTATATGTCTTTAACAGCATCCTCCGTGCAGACCTCTCCACTGACTTCAAGGAGGGTTTGACCAGGTCTCTACAACTGCCATCTGCAACAGGAAAGCAATATTGTATTTGTCACGTTTAATACAGGAGGGGAAGGGGTTCTGCACCAAAGCTACTTCAAAATCCAAGAGCCAAATTCTGCTCTTAACCCTTCAGTTCCCTGGTGTCTGCCTCACAGGACCCCTATTTCCGTTCCAGCAGGAAGCCTTTGATGATTAACTTCTGTATTTATCTTTAATGCTGATTTTTTTTTCCTGAATAGGGAATTTTAAAATTTCTATTAAGAGCCCAAACCTCAGTAGCACTAAAACTGAACCGAAGGAGCCTGTCTCAGAGCGCACATGCAAACACACAGTCTCACCTGGACTCACATGTACTATTTTTTACCGCAGATATCTTAAGAGGGCTTTTGCAAGCTGCAGTCAACCACTGCTGCATGGGCAAAACTCTAGATGGGAAGTTAAGCATGGCTCAGAAGTTTTCATTCAGCAAAACAAGAAACAATTTGGCATTCATTCCCATGCAAACACCAATGCATGAGCCTTGGGAGGGACCAATTATTTTCCTTTCCATCTCATGCTCAAGCCAGTCATCTCCTATCACTTGATAAAACACATGAATAGGCGCATTCAAAGCTGCAGCAAACAGAGACATCTCAGTAAAGCTCTGCAAAAACAGCTATCCGGAGCACACCATATAACAGTTTCTCAACGCGCTCCCATATGCATGCCCTTTATCTAAAGAAGCCCGTGACTTTGGCAGATGTTGGGTGCTTGCAACTAGGTCAGTTTGAACCAGAGCACGCCGAGGCTAAAGGCTAGGGAGAGAAAATTAAATTGCGCTCCTGCTCCACAAACCATGGCTGTCAAACCGACAGCTCTTCTCCTTCTGCTAAAGCAAGGATTTCACCACTGGCTAGGCAAAAGGTTTGACTGGCAGGGTGATGAAATGCCTCAGTGATAAATCGTCAGGAGCACTTGGAACGTTATTATCAGTTAAAATATTCCAAAATATAATGCACGTAGGAATTCAGGGGTGGGAGGGGGAACAGGGAGGGAAGTGCTGCCAAGGTATGTGAATCAGCCTTATCGAAATCCTCATCACTGCGCGGCCGGCATCACTGATCACACTGCTGCATTCGCCTGAAAGGCACAAGGCTCCGGCTGGAAAACCAAGGTTCCAGCCTTTCCCTCCTGATGCCATCTGCACCAGTAACACTCAGCTGTTTAATCCACAGACCTGCGCTGCAGGAGAGCAACTGGGGGATGGAAATCATCCGAGCTTTCAAAAGTTGCTGCGAAAACCCTGAGTAACTTCTGCGGCAGGAACGCCTGCAGACTACAAGCAGCATTTTCCCTGCTGCCACTGCAGTTGCTGGGAAATTCAAGTTTCCAAAAGCAGGCAGGAGTAATTAGATGAAACCAAATAAATGCATACACAAAACCTTACAAGAATATGCAAATAATAGGGTGTATTCAGCAGCTCCAGAAATTAAGGCAGCAGCAGAGGCTTACATTTGCATAAACTATGCAGGCTATGGCACCAAGTCACTTTGGAACATGTGCATTTTGCAAACAGCAAGCGCAGTAATTGACAAATATTTTGGAACGTGACATTAATCAAATACTCCCTAAAACTTCACATGAAGAATCTCAGAGACACTGTACTAATTAACCATAGGCATCCGCTGTTGGCATCCTGGGGTATTTTCACTGTTGAGTTCTGTGGGAAAAAGAATTGGACTTTATAGATTGTTATCAGCATTTATTATTTATAAAGCCCTGTTGGCAAGCACAGTGTTTTATGAACAAATAAAAGTGAATGATCTTTACTTCAAAACCCCATAATGAATGAATGTATACTTTGTACATACATTCAAGTGGGCGCTGCTAGTTCATTGTGCAGCAAACATGGAAAAAAGAACTTTTCACATCTCTAAAAAGAAATAACAATATCCACTTCTAAATGTACTGACATGAAAGCCAAGCCCAACAAAAACTGAACTCTTCAATCACTCCCAAAAAAGCCAAGCCCCTGCCTTGTTTTCTTACCAAGCAGAGTTTTTCCCCTAACAGTCTCCCTGCGCAGAGCAAGGCAGACAAAAACTGAGGAAACCAACTTGTCGCCGTATAAGGCAAAAAAAAGGTTTCTCTTCCTGAGTTACAAATAACTAGGGAAAGTCACACATGTGGCCAAGCAAAGCAGAAGTACAAATACAGTACTCGCTCGCTGCTGACAGGCTAAAATTAGTAGTTTATTCAACTGCCCAGAACTACACACTGTGTCTGTCCTCCACAGCATCTCCCTCTCTGTCTGTCTGTCTGTCTCTTTGCTCTCCACTTTGTCTCACCTGTTAATTTGTCTCTCGGGGAGCAGCCCAGCACGACACCGCTGAGCCCAACGTCTGCCCCGCGCATCCCAGGAGCCCAGGTAAATGAATATCCCCTTGCAGTTACACTTGGGCAACTCTGTGGTGCCTCCACTGATTCCACCTCCTCCTGACAGCACCTGAGAACAGCACTTGGCCCCACGGGACGCTCTGTCTGCAAAAACCATTAGGTCCTTCACTTTCCATCAAGCACCTTTCCTGCGCCTGCTCTCACTCCCCTGTGACACCTGTAAGCTCCTCCAGGTTCCCTTCAAGAACAGATTAACCCTCCAAAGATTATTCCGCATTTGCATCTGTTCACTGTACAAAGAGCTGCGCGGTATTTGCAATGACGGCAGATAAATTATACAGGGAACGGAGCAACACTTGCCCAGTGCAGCTGGGCCACTGCGTATGGTGCTGGGGACTGCTGGGCTTAGTCCTCTTTTTTTCCCCTTCCCCTCACTGACCAGTTGTCCGCTAGTGGATCCTGGCTGGCCACACATGTCATGCTGGTCAGGACACAGTCCAGCAGAGGGGAAGGACAGCAGCACCTCGGTCTGCTTGGAGAAGGGAGGAAGGACTCCGGGAATCATGACGGCAGCGATGCTTTCCAGCCAGCGGGGCCAGGGTGCATGAAACAGCCCAAAGGAGCGAGAGCGCTACTCCAGTACAGAGCACACCACAAGAGTTGGGGAAAACAGGGAAAGAAATGCTAATCTGGTGAGGAGAGAGCAACATAAAGATGTTTGAGGAGCGTGCCGTAACAGGGACCATTCAAGCTGATCCTATGCTCAGACACTGTAGCGAAGTGTGCCAAGACACAGTTCTCCAGCACAGCTATCCACTTCGGGCATACCAGTGCCCGCTGGGTGACATCACCTCAGTGGACTCTTCCTTGGCCACTGCTGCGAGGCAGGATTAATCCACACTCATTCACGCTGACAGCCTATATTGCAAGTGGCTCACTGGAAACAATATATTTACTTACTAAGGTGTTACTCACATCAAAGATGCATGTCCCTGTCTGGCACCTACAAATTAAGTGATATCCACCTATACTTACATAGGGTCTAGAATTACTGAATTTGTCTCAACAGATGTGAGGTAGTTTCCTTTGGAATTACAAGTATGTTCCAAACTAAACTTTCATGGTTTATTATATGGAGATGAGTGCTAATTTCCATTTCATATTAATCAGGAATATTAACCATGGTTAGTTTAGCCACATACCCTGAAAAATTATAGATCACGTTCAGTACAAATTTGCATAAGTAGTTTGAGCATGTGAGAGCAGCAGTGCTAAATACCGAATACGAACGTTCCAAATGCAGCGATCTGACTGTATAATATGCTACGTGTATGGCCTCAAAAAGCCTCAGAGATTATGAATACACTTCTTTTCCATGGAAACTATAATTCTCAAATCCAGCAAGCTATTTTGAGAAATTTAAATCAACCATACACTTACATCTGCTGGAAGAAGAACACTTCATTTCCACAGGCTGCCTCTCCCGCTGCATACTCAGCGGCACAAGCCCAGCCGTATGGACATCCTCCCAACTCTTCTACTACAGTTCTGCCTCTGACACCACATCTCACTATGCAGATTCAGGGCGAAGTCTTTATTTTGACTATTCTCTCCCCAACACCACGACTTAAGGGGCTGCTCTGCCTAACACCGCTGCATCACTTGAGGAGGACAAGGAAAATTACCAGCGCGGGGGGGGAAGGCACGGATTAAACATCCCACGAGATTTTTCTTGGGAATTAGTATAAACTGGAAAGGCTGGCGGTCGGTCCGAGCGACTGGCCAGCTCGGAACCGAGCAGGAGGGACAACCCAGCCGGGGGGCACCGCCGAGCACCGGCGCTCGGGAGCCCGGGGGAGCGGCCGCCGAAGTTGCGGCCGCACAGGACGGCAGAGGGGTGACCCCCCCCCCGCACTGCTGAGTCATTTACGCCGCGAAACGCTCGGCTGGTGTAAAACCCACCCGGGGGGTCAGGGGAAAGCGGGGTGAGGGTCTCCCCACCGAGCTGCCCCGACGGAAAGGAAACTTCCCCGGGGCGGCAGCCGCGCATCCCCCGCTCGGCGGCTCAGCTCAGCCCCGCCGCGCCGGCTGGGGGGCGGCCGGCTCCCACTCACCAGGTAGGCTCCCACCGTGCCCTGGGCCAGCATCAGCGCGCACTCGGACACCAGGAAGAGCTGGATGCTGGAGAAGCAGGAGACCTTCCTCCGCCGCCTCCGCTGCCGCGGCACGCCGGCCCCCGGCAGCTCGCCGCCGCCGCCGCCCGCCGAGCCCCGCTTCCCCGGCATCCTCCCGGGCACCGCCGCCGCGGGATGGCGGGCCCCGCGGCTGCTCCGCGCCTTCCTCCTCCTCCTCCTCCTCGGGGTGCCAATCACAGCGGCAGCCCGCGGCGGCTGCCTCTCCGCCCGCGGGCTGCTGCCGCTGCCATGGCCAGCTCGCCGCCGCCTCCTCCTCCACCACCTCCCTTCTCTTCTCTTCTCTCCTCCCCTCCCCTCGCCCTGCCGCGCTCTCTTGCTCCGCCGGCCCCGCGCAGGCCGGATCCGCGGCCCCGCCGGCGAGGGGCGGGGGAACGCGCGGGGCTGGCGGCGGCTCCGCGGCGGGCGGGGCTGCCGGGCCCGGTCCCGGGATACACGGGGCGGCTCAGCGCGGCTCTTCCCGCCGCCGAGGGGCCGGCCCCGCAACACCTTCCCCCTTTACCCTGCTGCCCCCCGGGGCCGCCGCCCCTCCTGAGGGGAGAAGGTTCCCGCCCAGGGCTGGAAGTTTAGCAGGCAGGGTGAGATGCCCGCACAGAGGCCTGGCATCCCCCGGGTGGTGTGCCCTCCTTTCATGGTCCCGCTAATTCTCCTTTCTAAAGGGCGAAGAGAGGCCGTGTAAGAATTGTGCGTTCACAAATAACAAGTGGTGGTGGGCGTCGCGCCTTGCGGCACCGCTGCCCTGTGGGCGAGCTTCAGCTGTAGGCCCCTGCTTCGCCCACCCAGCCACGCGTCTTTCGGATGGTGCCTTTTGTTGTTGCTCCCACCTCGAGTTCTAATTTCAAGAGATATCTTCTTCTAAAAACCACCAATCATCGCTTCTACTATTACAGCTCACCTTCCTTGCTGGCGTAATAGGGAAAACCCGATCCGCTTTGCCCTTCAAGCGCACTTGTCCGGTTTGCTCCTGGGTCCACACTGGGGGCTGCAGACTTACTTATGTTATTAAACTTCAACAGAATTCTATGTACTTGATCCCTTAAGTATTGAGATGCCTGTGGCCTTTGAGAGGAATGGTTTTCTGTAGAAACACAGGTTACATTTTCAAAAGGAACTACATGATTTGGATCCTAAACTCCATTTTCAAAGCTGATTGAGGCTTTGAAACTCCTGAACACTTAGGAAGATGCCTTAGAAAATGGACCTTAAGAACATTCTAATTTTTCAAGTCGTCACCAGCAACACCAAGAAGTCACAAGAACTGACACTTTAAATGCGCCCTTTTTTTTTGCTCCCAGCACTCATTTTGGGTTTGTTCTCCCAAAATATCACTGTTGTTGGGGGGCTTTTTATTTTGGCCTTCTTTTATATGAGGACCTTTAATAAATATGATGCTGAAAACTAATCTTGAGCAAAGTCTCCACCCAGGTTGATGTGGCTTTACCAAGCCCAGCTGGTGCATGTTGGCCCAGCAGAACTGCCGGCAAGAAATGTGAGAGACCTGGCACACTCAGCTGCTGCCCTTTGCTCATCAGCTGCCAACAGCTCCCTCCCATGCTGAACTTTGGCTTGCCACAGCTTTTCCAGCAGCTCTGGGCCATATCAACAGGTGTCAATAGTTCCCTCTACCCCAGTCTCCAACATCGATGGCCTGAGGCAGCATTAGCAAACAATCAGTGGGAAGAACAGTCTGATGGTCTGATGTTTGTAGCTGAGTGGTCATAATATTCATGAGACACATACCAATCTTTCAGACATTGTGCACCTTACAAGGTGCACGTTAGAAGCTACCTTGGGCCTCAAATGACAAGATTTTTGCATGAGGTCAGGAGAAACTGGCTCATCCGTACAGGGATTTGCCAGTTTGTTTTCCATCCAGGGAAAACGGGTTCTCAAAACCAAAAAAAAAATTAAAAAGCTCATTTTATGGAAATCTCTTTAGATTACAAAAGTGTTCATCTCCTTCATAACTTGTTTCTTTAGGGAACTCTGCTATAAAAATTTTGAAGTTAGAAAGCTAGGAAGGTCTCTCTCCAGAAGGGTAGGTTCACAGACTCATTCAATTAGCATGGCTAGACAGATACTTCACTCCAGGTGGATGCTGTGTTGCGTTATAAACAGGGTAGACAATCTAACGGAGTTTTCAATAACTGAAAATAGTGAGGTGTCTCTTAAAACACTTGAATATTTGGAATTATGGCAGGAGAAGGCTTAAAATTCCCTGAAAAAAAAAATCATTTGGGGAGCATGCTGTTTTTTCCAGTCGGCTTTTGTCTGCTCTAGGTTAGGTGCTAAAGGCAGCAAAGTTCTGAAAACTCATATAACTCACCAAGCGTGTATCTGGAGACCCAAATGGTGCACATGCTACAGCAGTTACCAGTATTCAAATCAATGCCTTAAAGTTCTTTAATATATGTATAATACATGCAAGTGCCATCACGTGTCTTGAACACATCTTAGACATCCTGTTGGAAGAGTTTGTCCAGGCTGGGGAAGAAGATACGCTGCTTGTCTGTCACAAGGAAAGCAGCTGCTAGAAAAATTTGACTCTAATGCTAATTATCTGCAACATCTGGTTCGTTAGTTTATTGCAGCAGAATGCAATTATCAGTTAAATTTCTGTCCAGAAGAGACAGAATGCCTGGATTTTTTTTCTCTTCTTTATGTTGTATACTTGCACTTAATTTCTTTAGAAAAATTCCTTCTGGCTTGCTCTGCTGAAAGAAAGAGTGAGGGTCTTGCATCTCCGCTCCAGTATGTCAGTACCACACCACACTCCTGAAATCTCAGTAGGGTGCTCCAGAGATGGACAAGTGACCTGTTTGTATTTAATAGTTAATTATTGTTATACCCAAACAGTTTTTCTGGTCTAAATTGACTTAGCTTTAACCACTAATGTGCAGAATACTAATGTTCTTGGATTATCATTATCCTACAGTGAAAGGGACTTTATAGCTGGAATAGTCCCTTTTCCTCAGGGCTCAGTAGTTTTGCCAATGCAATTCTCAGCTATTTCCCAGCCAAAGCAAGCATTAACAACTTTTTCTTCCACAATAGTTTGTATTAAACTTATTACAGATGCCTTGTCAGATTTTTTATAAACATTCATAGCTGGGAGGGAACGTGCTGCCATGGGTAAGGTTGGACACTACAATCTTCACTGAGCCAGCTCCCCCGGGACAGTCTTACTACATCTTGTCTGCTGGACATCTCCTTGTTCAGTACCTGTGGGCTTGTGTCAACATTCACCTTCGGGTAACATTCGCAGCTGGAGTTCTCTTGATCTGTCACCATCCTATAATACATTTTGTATCAGTTTGGTTTTTTCCTCCTGTTTGTGGTTAATCTTACTGAAAATCAGCTGCGTACTTGTGCGTTTGGATACTAGACAGGCAGAACCTTTTTCATCCATGTCTAGAATCAGTGCCTGTGGGCTTTATGGCTAGCAGAGAAGAAGAACTGAGGGAGAGCTGTGAAGGATGAGGACCTTAGCAAAGCACTCAACTGATAGATACCTCAAGGGGCAAATCAAAAGAAAACCAAAGCTTAACCATCAGCAATGTTGGTAACAGGGGGAGGAACCGTAGAGGATGATTTTCCTTAAGCAGAGCTGGTGGAAACCTCTTCTGTGAAATGTGCCAAGGCAGCAGCTCATCTGTATCATTAGGCATCTCTACAATTGCGACTGGAATCTTATTCCCAAACCTTCCAGACCTGTTTTACAGTCCAGGGAGCTAATGCGTCTCTCATCCAGTACAGCCTCACTGAGCAGTGGTGGGTACCCAGCGTACCTATTCTTGCTAAGGATGCAGCAGAGAAAAACACGGATATGTGCTAAGAGAGGACAACGGTCTCACAGGAGACATAGCAGTCCTGTGGTGTATATTTAAAAAAAAAAAAAAAAAAGCAGTGCTGCAACCATAGCTATTATCTTCCCTCACCAAAACTGCTCTGGATATTTTCTACAGGATGATTGTGTATTTCATTGCTCTCCTTTACACTGCTGCAGGTCAGGAGAAACTATTAGAGTTTGATACTCACCCAAGTGTCTGGAGCCTCACCGTTCTCCGTGGCTATGGTTTTATGACAGGGGTTTGTGCAGTGCAGCATTAGGGCTTCTCTCCTGCCCCGTGGCCCTGGGTGCCAACCTAGCTGCAAATCACTGTTAATCTGGCATAATTGCAAGAATGGCTGAGGGAGGAACATCATCTTAAGAGGCACCTTCAGGGCATGGTTGCTTCGGTCTGCTAGGCTGACACTTGTTCTGCTCCTTGATCTGACAGAGTAGATGCTTTCATCTGGCTGCAAGGATGTCATAGAACTACATTAGGTGCTGGAAAATAGTGTTCCTGAGAGGTTTTCATTTAAAATGACATGAGTGAGGTTAAAAAACCGGGCACATCTGTCTCAGATAGTACTCAGACTACACCCATTTGGGTTTCTTTCCAGGTGCTGCAGCCATGCTGAGGCCAGTTTTTGTTTGCTTTAAGCCATTTGGATGAAAAGGAAAGCTCATGTCCTGCCAAAATGGATTTGCGTGTAGTGTAAATCATGTCCCCTCAGCATCAAATCTTCACCCCTGGCTGGTCCTACTCGGTACATTTGTCTGAGGGAAGACTTACATATTAAGACAATGAGGAATAACTTCAGGTATGTTCAAAGAGCAAGGAAGAACACATAAAGAAAGAAGAAATCCCAAGGCTCTAGCCAAGAAGCTTTTCCTTGGGATGGCTTTGAGATTCTGGTTTGTGATCCTCTGGTGCAAATCCCCACAGATCAGCTGGTGCAGGAGAGAGGTGACAGGAAAGGATTTTAATCATCTACCAGTATAGAATGGGGGTATAAGTATGCACATCAGCCAAGGGTGTACAGCAGTAAGGAGGGTTGAGATTGGGACAGCTTGGGGATATATCAGCAGCTGTCATTTCCAAGATACCACAATGCTGACGGTTTTAATGCAGTTTCTTTCTATAAACACTTCTGACTTGACTGCCTTGCTATTTTGAGTCCTGCTGGAGACTTGGACTCATTAAAAAGGCATTTCCTTCAGACAAGTTGATTAGATAGCTATTCCTTCCTGCAGATGATGAAATGCTGGAGAACACCTCGCTGAAGCTAAAAATTGCAGAAAATTAAGACATGTTAGTTTAAGAAGAGGTGCAGGTTTACCCTGAAATCTTCCACTGTGAAAACAGTCAAAAAAGAGAGGAGATTCTTAAAGTCAAGAATTGGATGACTTGTCTACAATCTACGTTGCATAAACCTGCCTCCTAACCTCTAATTATGGTTTTCCCAAATAAATGAGACTCAGATCTGAAGGCAGCTGAGTTATCTCTAATACCATTGACTCCATGAGACCTGAGGGCATGCAGCACTTTTACAGGAGAACTAAGCACCCAGCAAGATCATGGTCTAAATGGAAATCAGAATGACTTTTGAATTAAAGCAATGTGATTTAGCAAACACGGTATAATTGTGGAGTACCTGCAAATATTGACATCAGCCTAACGCCTCATTTGGTAGTAAGGTTAATTTGCAGAATCAGAAGATGAAAAGCAAATTACTGGACAATAGACTACCATTTCTCTGACTGATGATCAGCAGCTCATAAAGCAATGATTGTCCAAAATGTAAGTCAATATACAATAAAAATATTTAATTTCTTCATTGTAAGGATGAGACCTTGAAGCTCTAATTCTGGAAGATAATTCCATTTAGTCCCTCAAAAATAAAAAGAAGGATGTCATCTGTTTGTATTTTACAAACTAATGTACATTTATGAAACAACTGAGATACCCGTAGTAGGTACCTTATTACAAATGTTCTACTTTCGTGCCACAGTCACAGTCTGGAAAATATTCTTGGCCAGACTCGTCCGTGGCTGATGATGCAGCAGAAGGCAATGTTCCCTGCAGTCAGTAAGAATTCATCTTCCAGGTGGTGGGGTAGTACAAGGAGTGATGATGCCATCTTTTGTGTGGGAAGTCACACCAAGCTCTCGCACAGTCACAGTTGCTGGTGACACGTGGACATTTCTGCTCAACTCTGAGCATCGGACTTAGTAGGTCAGCCCAAAGTTCACTCCTGGGATTTAATGTTCACCCGTTACTTTGGGGGTTTTTGTGTTAGCTGGGCACAACTTGGTTCCTTCTATGTGCTTCCATCTCATAAGCAACTTCCTTTAATAGCAAAATGCAACAGAGCTCTTATGTGGAAGTTTGTCAAGTGCTTTGGACCAAAGGGCTGTAAGCACTTTGTAAGCAAGTGGAGTTCCAGCCAGACACTGAACATTTGTGCCCTGATGCTTCCTGCTAGATAATAACTTGATGGACCAATACTTGTAAATCAAACTATCTCCTTAATAAATAAATTGTTTATAGAGACATTCAATGGCATTTTGAAATCTACTCATGAGTGCACAGACTGACTTCCCGTGGAGCTTTTTATTTACTGTCCATGACTATATTCTCTGTGGATTCTCCACTTCTGCGTGAATGCTTTCAATCTACCAATTGTGCTTGCTTTATTCAATGCAGTCATATTTTTTCTCTAGACGTTATATGCAGCATGTATCTGTCTCATGATACTAGTTGCTGAGTTTATTGAAATTGCTGGTGTACCTCTTTGCAGGACAGATTTTATTAACATCTCTGAGCTAGTAAAAACCTGTCTTCGGTCTTTGCTGGATTAGCTGGATCTTCCTAATAGAAGTGACTTTCCTGGGTGATTCTGTGGTGAATTTGTAGTACTAGAGTGTCTGCAACACACATTGTTGTCGCAGATGAAAGACCGATCATATGCCACTGTGGAGGACGTTACTTCTGTCGAGCTAAGGCAAAGATGTTCATGGGACAGTTTGAAGCTAAGTACTGAGCAGATGACAATTTAAATAGTGTCCTATGCTATCGATGAAAGAATCAAGACAATCAGCAAACGCAAAGTAAGACCAGTACAGACAAAAAAGGAAGGAACTGTACTGACAGTGTTGTGACGTTCACCGATACCTTCTCAAAACAAACTAGCTCCCATAAACCAGCCTTTTTATTGCCTCTTTTTTGGCCAGAACTGAATTCCCTCACCCCTTCAACTCTTGCATGATGCCAGTTCAATTCAATAGCTTCTTCTTTGCAGGAGTTAACAGGATTGTTGGGTATTTCCTTACAGACTTATGTAATGTCAGTTGAGCTAGCTTGATGTAGAAGAACACCCTTTTGTCACCTTAGCTATACCCGTACCTTCAGGTACCATAAGGTCAGTCACAATCTTTTTGACTGGACACATATCTCTAAGTGGAATAGGAATCTTTTAGCTCATCTCAATAAGCAACAACATGCCTTTGAAAAATGGCAGCAATACAAGCAGGTGTTTTTGCCAAAGTTAAATGTTTTTCTTCTGTCATACTCTACTGTAAGAGCCTGTAATAATTGACTTTCAGCATTCTTGACAGCCTTTGGTCCTCAAAAGGCTTGCACACAGGCTAAGGAAAGCAAGTAGGAACCCCAAGAAAGGTTTTGGATTTTTTTTTTTTAACTTATTTTATTCTGGAGTACACTGATTAACCCTTACTGTGTTTTATTGGTTCAGTTTTTAGAATTAACAGGATCCTTAAATTACTCTGGGTCTGTGAAAGCATGTGAAACTGAAATGTCTATAACACCCTGTTTTAATAAATAGTGCCTGAGTACACTGATATTTAAGGCAATGGTCATCTGGTAAAAAAACTTAAACCAAGTGTGAGGGGAACCTTTACTGCAGTCACTGCAATAGACTGGCTGAAGACCTTGCTGCAGATTTGCTATGGATCTGTAGGCAAGCTGTATCCAAAGAGCACCCAAATCTTGCTGCATCTTTTTAATCCTTAAGGTCTCAGCAGCAGGAACTTTGTCTTATGAAGGATCCTTAGAGCGTTTGGTATGAAGGGAGTCTAATATCTCTGAAGTAATGACAAAAATGCAGGACAGAGGAATGCAGGGGAGAGGGGAGTTGTTGACCTCGCTGGAACTCAGATAAGTCAGTGGAAGATAAAGAGAATTCACTTGCTCTTGGTCTGACTTCCAATATGAAAACAAGGCAACACAATGAAAGGTCAAACAATAAAAACAAGTCCTTTGATAGCACCTCAGTAAGGCAGCAAAGAGTTGCTCTACTCAACCTTGAAATAAGCTAGGCCATCAGGGAAAAGATGCCCAATTCATTTCCTTACTGTAAAGCTAACAGCGCCCACATTTTTGATCACTGTAACAGAACAACTCTCCTGTGAACACTCCCCAGAAAAGGCAGGATGTGGGAGAGGGCATTTGTGAGCTTGTTATCTTGATGCTTCTCAAACATATCTGATTCTTCATTTTAGAGCATTTAATAAGCATGGAAAAATGGAGCAAAATGAAGAGCAGCAACAAGGAGAGGAAAAGCCTGACAGGTTCTTAGCCAAGCTATATCCCTGCTCCACTTTTTGTTGCTATTTTAAAAAGAAAATAATTGGGTTACAGGAAATATCCTGAAATCTCTCACACTAGTGCTTGTTGTTTAGGTAGAGTGACCCACAGGTGAGCACTCAGCAGTTATTCTTCATGGAGAAAGAGCCAGAAGTTCTATCTCCTACATTTTCAAAGTGTGAAGAGTTGTCCACAAGCCAAGAATGACATTCTGCTAACGCTGAGGGTGCAGCAGTGAAGGTTTGGATGTTAATCATGGCAGAGAACAGCATGGCTAGTTCAAATGGATTAAAAGATAAATAATCTCCATGGCTCAGTTAAATTTCCCTCCCCTCTAAGAAACTGGTCCCAGTTTCCTATGCATATGATAGTACATCAAGAGACGGGGTTCACTCCCCCTGCAAGATTGTTCATTTTCCCAGAGGAGACCATATGCGCTTACACCAGAAAGTTACAGCACTAACCCAATGAAAGACATGGCCTTGGGACATTATTTCAGAGATACTTTCCCGAGCAAAGTGGGTTTTGATGCCATAAAGCCACCACAACCAATATTGTCACCACAAGGATGTCCCATTGCCTACTCTAGCTCTCGTGTTGTCCTGCAATGTAATTTCTTCTTCTGATCTGCCCAAGAGATCTGTGAGTAACAACAACCACTTGTAAATGTCATCCAGTATCAACCTATGCACCTGTACCTTAGCTTCCTTTCTGACTTTTAAAGTCTTTTTCCTGAAAACATCCTGTCAGTTAGCAAGGATATGTTTGGCTGCATAATTAGGATAAAGGATGGTTGTTCAGAAGGCGACTGTTATTTTTATATATCTATGGTAATATAAAAATCTCCTTGTAAATCAATCATAAATGTCTCTTCAGTGATTTATGACCAGCAGGTGGAAGCTGAGAGATGGCTTTGAATGCAGATTTTGTTAGAAATTATTTCCTTGGATTTTTGTCCTCAATGTAATAATTTACTATTATTAATAGTCTGTACACATCACACTGAAGCAAAATGGAGTACAATATCTTAAGATAACCAGTGTACTTACACAAAACTTTCTTGCATAACTTCCTGATGAGGACATAGATCATTAATCTTTCAACAAGGAGAAGGACTCTTGATTCTTTCCTCTGTTAGCAGCAAAGAAAAAATGGGATTCTGGAACAGAGCACTGAAGTTATACATCTGCTAATGGGATGAGAATCAAGGCCTTTTAAAAAAAAATTACTTTGATAATATTCAACTTTGTTGACTTACATAAATTGCAGCAGCGTTGAACTGATCCGTTGTGGGCTGAAGTTGTAGAGGAGCCACTCTCCCGAGTACGAAGTCTAAGTCCTCACTCTCTTCTGCATGGATATTCATTTACCACCTGGACAGCATGACATGGTAATGATCATTCAAGAGGGTGATTATCACTGCCACTGTATCAAGGTGCCTTTTCTTGATCAAGCTGAGTAACCCATCAATGAACTAATTGTGTTTTGCACTTGAGAAAGTCTCGTTACCACACCTGATCGAAGTAGTTGTATTTTCCTTAGTGTTGTTTTTAGTAGGGGAGTTGCTTTCTCCATAATAAATATACGTATTTCTGTGAAACTCAGCTTTTTATGTCAATTTTTACTAAAAGCGGTATAATTTGTTTGCTTGATTTTCTATCAGAAATCTTCTTTCAGTAAGTAAAACTATGATGAAGATTTTAATACTTACTATCTTTTTCTCTGTTTATCTGGGAAGTTCAATAAAAATGTAAAAATGTGTCCATTTTAAGTTTCAAAATGGAAACTGAGACATCGACATTTTTTGTCAGATTGCTTTCTCTATTTGACTAATTAGCCAGCTGTAAGGGCAGAATGTATCTTACAGCTCCTCGTGTGTTATGAATTAGTCTAATACTGCCGACATTACCATGGTTCTCACATCCTACTGAGCTTTTTGTGGTTTTAGTTTTCCTAACAGAAGCATTAGAGGAACACATTTACATGCTTGCCCTGATTTATGAGTACATTTTGTTTGTAGGGAGATTAAATTGTGGTGGGTTGGATCTGTTTGGGTTTCCTCGATAGCCTCTGATTAGTTTTAATACAGGTAGCCCTCACAGTAAATCAAGTGTCTCAGCTGATCTACAACAAAGTGAAGCTGTGACTCATTACATGGTAGACGAGCCTTTCCTCATATGGTAACTCGTTAAACTGAGATTATTTACAATTTTTGCCGTCACCTCAGCTGAGGCTGTCATTTAGGAAACTCAAATGCTCCATAGAGAATGTGAAATATTTGATAGTTCATAGATGACTTATTAAGATCTGAACAAGTTTGAAATATGCTTTTCTGAGGAAAGCGTGGCTGAGTGATGAATGTGACCATAACTGGGCTCCAGGAGTCACCTGGAAGCACAAAGAATGTCCCCTCCCTTTACCCAGGGTTAGCATACATAAGGTTTTCTTGTAAACTCTATCTCTGCCGTTCTGTAACCTGCAAAGCATAATGAAGAAAGTGCATTCCTAAAGATAAGCAAGTTCCAGCCTTGGCTGTCAGACTCATTTTCTTGGAAGTCAGGTATGCGAGTCCTGCAGAAAGAGCAGGACAGACTTCAAGATGGAGATATCATGAGCGCTGCTGAAATGAAGCCCCTGAGCTTGGGAGCATGGCAAATACAAGCCTGAGGGCACGCAAGACTTAGCTCCTGCAGACTGTTTACTGAGCATCTGAACCCAATCTGAAAGAGGGAATTTACAGCAGCAGTTTGGGTAGTCTATCATCTGTCTGTTGTTTAGCATCTGCAATATATTGCATTACACTTCTTTCTTTCCAGCACACTTTGGTGTCCATGCTGATAAAGTATCAGTGCTCAAATACACGCCTTGAATCTTTTTGCTGTCATGCCATGCTTAAAAACTCACAGCTGTACCATTGTGATTACACTCTAACAGCAAAAATTAGCCCCAAAGCCCTCTTAAAGGAGCTGGCCTGCCTCTCCTGAGCACCTGTACAGCCATGCCAAGGGGATCCTGGCCATTCTCTTTGTGGTATGTGTTTTATTGTCACTTGGACATCTAGCCCATCACTCAGATGGCAGGCAATCTGAGACGAGGTCTGTACTCGTGTTTTCTGCTAAGTGGCTAACACGCAGGGGAGGCAGAGGGGGATATTAAATAATAATGACAATAATAATACATCTGATAGAGTTCAGTTCCGCTTTAGCACTAAATGGAAAGCTGAAAACCTCCCTATGGATCTTTTCCATCTCGAGCACCAATGATTGTAACAGATGCATCAGTTTTAAATTAATGACTTGCATGATAAATAATACTGATACATGTGTTTGGGAAATCTGTGCCCAACTGGCATGTTTTGATTAGCTGCAGATGATGGCACTGTCACCTCCGTAATGTAACTCATAAAATGTATACATGGGGTCCACATTTTTAGTTGGAGCAAGAGAACATACACCCATTAATGTGGTGTGTGTCCTTTACCTCACACTTTATAAGAATTTTACGAAATGCAAGCAATGAACAAAAGGACTTTCTTCTATGATTTTAAAAATACCTGCAAACAGCAAAGGATTCATAAAAAAAAAAAAAAAACAAAAGAGGAATGAGGAAACACTGAAGAGGAAAAGCGCTGATCCATTTAAACACAGATGAAATGATTTGACAATGTACTGGAAAGGAATATTAAACAGATACAAGCTATTAATTTTCACTGAGGGTCAGCCTAGGAGCTTGAGTAGCATGTAAGGTTCAGATTAACCCTTCACAGTGGGGAGGACCTCACAGCTTCATACGCTTCTAGGGGATGCTGATACAGCTCATGTAGTAACTGGAAGATGTTTTGGACAGGTGATGATGTTTATAGAAAGGGGGAACGGTTTGGAAAGCAGAAAGAAGTCAAAAATTACAAGGAAAACTAGCAAATGGCAAAATTAGAATGAAGAAATATTGACCCCTTTTATTTGTTTCTTGCGGGGGGTGGGGAGGACATTAAGTGGCGAGACCAGTCTCGATGAAAAGTACAGTTTGTGCTATTACAGATTCTCATGGGAGCAGAGACCTTCCAGCTCATAGGTCAGCATCTTAAATTGCAAAGTCTCTGTGCTGGGCTCTCATGGTCGTTTTTAATGTCTATTATGCTTCTAGAATATTTGAGTATCTTCCATGTTGAGCTTAACAAACATGAAGCTTTTACAAGACTTGAGGATGTCAGTGGCTCAGCCCTCATTTTGAGGTACAAACTGCTTAATGCTTTTGGAGGGGAATGAGGAAATGCTGGGAAAAGCTGTACAAGCAGTTAATGGGAGGAATTTCATCCTTGATGTCTCTATTCTGAGCACTCCTTCACCTTAACAGAACATTTACCTCCTCTCAGCTGCCTGTCCAGCCAACTTTTTGTCCTTGTCCTTAAAAACAAAAAATTAAACTGGACAATAAATCACTGCATTCATCTACAAGGGACAGTAAATGCCACTCCACGCATAGCTTACTACTCTTTTGATTATCCCATTGCCTAGTGCTAGAAATAGTGACAAGAATACCTCTATATCAGCCTTTTCTATCATGATTAGGACTATGTCAGTCATAAAGGTCACCATATGAAAGACTACAGACCACAAGTCCCCACGAGCCAGTGTGACTAACACATTAAACATTGCATTGCAGCTTGGTCAAGTGACTAGTGTAGTGTGAGAAATGAAATCAATACTCACCCTGGTGAGAAATGTTACAAATGAACATTCACCGTCGGCCACGTTCAGATGGTTGAGAGTCTGGAGTGCCAATTTTATGATAAAAAACATCACCCTGAAACTCAGTAGCATTACAACATTGAGCACTTACTCCTGCAAGTCTTTGTTTGGGTTTATCAATGTACTTGATATATAGAGTAGCAGTGTCCTCCTTGAAGGTCTTGAGCCATCCTGCCCGTGCCATGAGGGACCTGCTCTTCCCGGGCACCGATTCCAGCAGAAGTAGTCGTACTGGGGAAGATTCGGGTTGCTCTGCCTGGAAAAAATACTCCCGACAAAACTGTGGTAGCTGTTTCAAGGGGATTGTATTTCTATCCCTCACAAGAGAAATATTCCAGGTATAGCTAGATGCATTTTTAATGACTTGCACGTTGTGTGAAACAAAAGCCTTTATTATCCCCCATTCTTTCTCCCTTCCCAATCTTCCCCATTTTTAACATGTGCTCAGCACCAAACAGACAAATCTATCACTGGCAATTTCAATAATCTCTGTCACCATGATACCATAGTACATCTTGTTGAATTGGAATTAAATATAGATGTTTATAGAGGGCAGGTTGATGTCTGTCTCAGTATCTATTTTTCAGTTGTTTCCTTCTCTGTTTGGTCTTCAAAGACAGTTCGATTTTTTCTTCTACATCTTTTTTTTATTTCAAAGGTGCCTCAGCTCAGCAAATAAATAGGATTTCAGATTGATTTTATTATCTGTTTACAGCAGGTTGATCTTGAGTTCAGAAGCATCACTGTTTAAAAAAGCCTTGAAGCTGCAGTCATGAATACTGGAGTGTGTTTTATGTACAACCTTCTGGTCTTGAAAGCAAAGAGAAGTGCTGAAGCATTTAGCATGTGTGCTCCTTGAATATATATTTTCCAGGTCAGTCTTAAAGGTGTTCTGTTCCTTACAAGAGCGACTCCAATCCTGAAGCTGTAAGTCCAGACACGCTCTTCAAACTTGGCCCTATCTGAAAAATAATCAATAATAAGAAATAAAATTGTGTTTGTATAACCTTTCTATAGAAGAAGCCTGTAATTGGTACAGATATCAATGCAAAGAAGCACTCGGAAGAAGCATTGATTACAACTCACTTGGGGACACCACTCACTAAAGGGCAATCACTTATTTCATCAATTGCTTTAAAAATAAGATTTAGAGAAAGCTGCGTATGAAATAATTATGGGACTCTAACGATTCCTGTTGTAATCTGTGGCAGTGTTTCCACTGACTTCAGGAGGAGAAAGTTGTACCCTCTCTTTTAACAGCAAAAAATCAAAGCCATGGCTTGGATGGGCCCTTTTATCCTGCCTGGGTTTGGTTGTAAGGAAATTGGCTGCTGAAAAGGTGAATGTGGCAAAGAAGTGCCAAAACCACAGGTCTTGTTATTGGCTGCTGTACAGAAAACACATTCCATGCAAACACCTCAAAAAGCTCAAGAGAGAAAATTAAGTCTGAGTATGTTTCATTTCTCCAGGCAATTTTTCTTCCTAGGTTACAAGAATCTATTCTTTTATGTTGTTTAATAAAAAAAGTCACAGAGTGTAATTGTTAAAACGAGCGGTGGGAAATGCAACAGCCTGACAAGAAATTACATGTCTTATTTATCTCCGCCAAAGTTACTCCTCCAGGAGGTACACGCTGGTGAAATGTATTGCGCTGGAGCGGGTGCCTCTGATGTTGGTCAGAGGTACTTCCCTGTGGCTCTGCAGCAGTTTCCTCCCCACCCCAAATCCTAAAGGTAAATGCAAACCCAGGCCTGGACTAAGCTATGAGTCTCCCTGCCCTTGCTATTAATGCTGAGGGAGAAATGAAGCAGGTCAGGCAGAACTGGAGATCTGTGGGTGGCCTCCTGACCGCAGGAAAAATTAAATCAAAGCTCAAGGAATAGTTATCCCTGGGGAAGAGGGTTGGTGCTTACAAGCTTTCTCTGTAGATGCTTGAAAATCTGCCTGACAGCAATGTATAGCGCACAGTCCGAGAACAAGAAGATTCGGCTGAAATAGAGATCAGAAGAGATAAGACAAGAAGAAAATAATGTTTTGCGTACATTTGTGCCATGGAAGTGGCAGTATAAAATCAGATCCTGATTAACCAGATTGGAATTTTTCTGTGCAATGGCTTAGCAGCGTGCTGATGGGCTGATAGCATTTGCCGTCAGCTTAGTTAATGCTGGTGCATCGCGCTCCAAACCTACAAACATTCACTCATTTTCACAAATAGCTATCTGAGGGCATCAAGGCTCTCCTCAGATGAATGGCTTCTTCTTCTGAAGACCCCAGCTACTATTTTGATCCGTGCAGTGTAAAAATCCTGAAGGGAATTTAAATTCTATTTAAATGATTACTTCAATTTTGCTGCTGTTATGTATAGTGGGAGGAAAGGGAGCAAGCAAGTAATGAACAATATTGCAGTTATATCTTCAGAGGGTTTGGCTTATGTAGGGCAACTGGGCCAACAGATGGTGAGCACAATTCAATGTACTAAAGTATGAAATAACTGATCTGGACAGAAGGATTAAAGTGGGGTGTGCGTGTAAATTGAACATGGATCACAAAAAAGCGTATTGGGCTATTATGGGAAATCACTGAAGCCTGAGCACAGATGATGCAAAAGACAGCAAATCAAACTGCACTGGCACAGTAATAGGAAAACAGACAAAAGGTGAGAGTGCTATTGTTTTAGTCTTTTGTGAGTGGTACAGGTTTTGATCTGCTGGAAGGAGAGAGCTACCTTAGGGGAGAGGCTCTGAGGAATCTCACCGGGAGCAGAAAGTTCACAGGGGCTGGGCTAGTTTACACTGCAAACTATAGGATGAAGTGGTGATTTTAAAGAAACACCTTTAAGGAAAAGCTCCATCAGGGCGCTGCCTTTCTTACACTAGCACTCAGCAAGACAGAGCATCTTATTAGTGTTGACAAAGTGGGCCTGGATGAGGCAAAAAGGCCAGGCTGCCGCTTCCAAAGCATAATGCAAGCACAGAATAAGTAAAATGAGGACACGCACTTGAGAGTACTTAATGGGAAGCACTGCGTTTTTAGTTGATAATAGCCACTTAATCAAACAGGCCTTATATAAAGTCCTCCTAATCCTAGCTCATCAGCAGAAGCTATGCATCGCTGGGGTATTCCCAGGACAGAAGTACAGTTTAGCTGACAAAGGAAGTCTACGAGATATCAGGAAATTTGGGCAGCGCTTCTAGCTATGCTTCTCTCTCTGGAAGAGCATCGGTGCACCAGACAGTGGTCTATTGGTGGGGATCCCCAAGGAAGTGCTGGCTGAGCTGGTTCCCGTGGTGGGCTGGGGCGTGGCATGCACTGATGTGTCTGCACAGCTTTAGGAGTCACACCTCTGCTTCTCTGCACTGCTCTGCACAATGCCATGCCTTCTGTACAGCAGGACAGCCCACTCTGGATGTGTCCCTGAGATGACGACCTGAACCCAGTCTACCCATTTTTGTAATATAATAAATAAAACATATTAACCTATTTCAGCCTGGGGATCAGTTGATGTGAGGCAACAAATTGTAGAGGCTACCACTGGATAGGTCCAGTGTGGAGGGATCCCCGAAGGATTCCCCAGAAGAAGGGAAAGGGAAAGGCTGTGGGGTATTTGAGTTGCTGAAGTAGCTCACTAAAGCTCTGTTCAACAAACTATAAACTGAATATGCTACACCAGAAAGTCATGACTAACCCTTCTGTCTAAACCCAGCAGCACTCTTGTGTTCACTGTTAAGCTCTTCTAACAAGTGTGGTGCCATGGAGTCCCGGCTGATCTGAAATTTCATGGCATTGCCTTCCTACCTGGGGAAGATAATAATGCATGGCTGGTCTGGACCAGCAGGACTTCACTGTTTTGCCTTATTTTCTTACTGTCGAAGTTACTTTTGGCTGGACATTTTGTGGGTGGAGGATTGCTTCAGTTCATTTCCTACCTGTAACCAAGCGAAGCAACTCATTTACTGTCAGAACCCCGATTAGCAGAACTGATACAGAGGCACGAGGAAGTTCTTGTTTGCTTTTTCATCCACTTGCAGTCACACAGTCCGAAATCAAATTAAACCTTCATCCAAGAAATGTGTCCCTTTGTGAGATGCACTTAATTCCCGCAAAGGCCCTTGGAGTGCTGAGGAGTCAGAACGGCAACAGCCTGGAGAGCACAGTAAAAACCTGACTTTTGGATTTAATGGCAGAAATAGAAAATAAAAGTGTTGGAGAAAATCAGTTTAGTGCAAGTAAAAATGGATATTTCAAAAAAAGTCGTTTTCTTCAGCTTTGGATTATTTACCATTATAAACTTTTCTGCCTCCTAAAAAATCTGTTCTAGGTCAATTTTTCAGTGAAAATTCCTGTCTCAGCATGAAGAGGCAAATCTTTTTAGCTTGAAAACATACCCCTGCAACTGGCATTCCTGAAGTGAGACATTTTGTTTTAAAAACATGAACAGAAAAGTCAGGACATAAAAACTGCTCCCCTCACTTTTTCCAGCCTTCTCTGTCAGCCTAAGTCAGCTCAATGGCATTGTCTCTGTCCATTTGAATTGCTGTTTTAAGGGAAATTTTCCTGCTGACAATACTTCAGCCGGATTCTTTCCTGGAGCCACTGAATCCTTAGGTTCTAATTCTGTGTTTTTTATTCCCTTCTTTGGAAATTTGAGGGCTGATCGACTGAATGGAGAAACTTGCTAAGTTGTTTGACCATTTCTTGCTCTTTTTCTTCTCCCCCTCTTTCCCAGGTGATCTCCACTCGCCCCCAGGTCCCAGAACCTGCCACATCTGCAAACATGGAATCAAGCTGGAAGACAGGCCAGTAATACATAAGTATGGGTAAAGTTATAGTAATTAAGGTGGAGTCTTGACGTGAAAGCAGCTCTTTTGGGATAGGTTAGTGTTAGTTAGCTTTAAAAGAAATTGCAAGAGTGTGCTCAGACCTTATTAGTAGATATTCCCTGGGTAGAGAGTATGTAAAACATCTTAAGAGTTAAGCTGAAAAAGAATAGCTTCAATAAGGGCTACTTAGTTCTTAGGAAAGACCAAGAAGGTTGTAATTTAGCAAGAGTTTTCTGGTTAAGAGAATCTTACCTGCTCTCTTTAAATCTTTGCTCTTAGAGCAGGATTGACTAACATGTTAGCCCTAGCTGAGGGTGGTACCTACAGCCTATGACAAGTACAAGCCAGGGAATGATGTGCAGGGCAGAAATCCCACAGTTATCACCAAACTAGAGCTGAGGTACCTACACTAACAGAGAAAATCTGTAGCATGAGTGCCAAAGCAGGTCACAGAAGGAATTTGGATGGTACCTGCATGGCATCTGAAATAAGGCAGCAGGGAAAGGCTGGGGTCCCAACCTCCACTGGATCAGAACCTGTAGCAAGGAAAAAGTTGTGATAATTAAGTATTGTATTGAACATGCAGTGTCCCATGGGTCTCACTTGATTTCTGTCCCTTCATTCTGAATTTGGAAGATAAAATACAATGTAGCAACTCTGGGAAGCTCTTGATTGCATGTTTCCATCCCCTCATGGAGATACATGGAACATGGAGATACATGGAAGAGGCGGCCCAGGGAGGTGGTGGAGTCACCATCCCTTGAGATGTTTAAAGAACGAATAGATGCGGTGCTTGAGGATATGGTGTAGTGGTTAGAGAGATGCTAGGAGAAAGGTTGGACT
>JAVSBS010004909.1:21945-32811 GCA_033124195.1 Coracias cyanogaster | reverse complement strand
GCTTGAGGATATGGTGTAGTGGTTAGAGAGATGCTAGGAGAAAGGTTGGACTTGATGACCCTGGAGGTCCTTTCCATAATGATTCTGTGATTCCAACGAGTCAATCCACTTGCCAATGATGCAAGTAGTATCATCTAACCGCAGAACCGTAGCATCTGAACTCCTCTGCCCATGCAGGCACTCACCAAGAACCACTTATTCTTTCTCATCAAATTCTTCTCCCTTGACAACTTTTCTTCCTTCTCCCTGAAAGGATGCATGAGCCAGAAGTCTTATGGCGTACAGACCCCTGCCTCCTCTCACTGAGGAGAAGCAATCAGGTCCTAAACATGGCAGTTCTTAGAAGGTAAATTCCATTGGCACCAAGCTAAAACATACCAAAATCAGCAGGTACGCGTGGGCTACCGGTAAGAGTTGAAGTCTTGCAGTTTTCTGCAACTTAGTACAAAAAGTTTAGCGAAAGCCCTGTTCCAAATACATTGCTATGCCTCCCTGCTGTGGCCACGGAGGAAATGGGGATTGACCAACACGGTAAGGAATGAGTCACCTACAGATCTCCTTCTGCTTCTATTTCACATCCACTTCTGTAATTCCTTTCACTTCCCAAATTTGAAGATATCTCCGTTATTAGAAATGCAAATTTATTTCTCTCTTCTGAAGTGTTTTCATACACTTGTACTTTAATAATAACAATTTTTCTTTGCAAAGTGATTCCATGACCCCAACTACCAGGCATGCTCTACAAGTAGAAGATGATTCCACGTTCTAATGGAGGCCTTCCCTTGTTCAAGTGAACGTGTATTTTCCGAACTTCCTTAATTAAATTGTCTTCCTGCATTCTTCTAAATTGCACAGCTTTAGCTTTTTGCTCTCCTCTTCAGCTTGTTCCTCCTCAACAGAACAGCTCCCCGATAACAGTTTCTCATCTGTGCCTTTTCCACTCTGGTGTAAGTTCCACCATATTAAGCTTTTAGTCTTTCAAAAGATAGTTTATGCGTCTTCAACAGTACGTCTAAATTTGCTAGCATTAAAAATGTAAACTGCACATCCTAAAATTTGGTGTCCTTTTAGTCTTAAAACTCAGCTTTAAACACTATATTAAAATTGGCATCATAGGATTCAGTGTCCTTATGTCTGCCCTCTATTTAATTTCACTAGTAAACTGAAGTGTAATTGGAGGAAAGGTCCACACACCGATAAACAGCTTGGAAAAGACAGAAGGGTAGAATTAACTGTTTACAGTGAATTCTATAAAATATTTGTGCTTGTGCCTGCTTTGCTCAGCTCAGCACACACACGTGAAGTAGAAGACAAACAGCGAGGCAGACTCTATTTTTTAAATGTTATTCATCAGGGTAATTAACATGTCATTATACAGGACAGCAGAAGATCTTAGGGTCAGTAGGCTTTCTGGCCAGGTAATGAGTTTGAGCAGTCATTTCGGACAAACGTGAAATGAGGCACATGAGTGGGCAAGGAGAGAGAATTACTATTTTTTGTTAACGTATGCGAGGATGAAGTTAAGAGTAAATACAGCAGCCCAAAAGCAAGTCAGTTGTTAAATAGTCTGTAGAAGAGAATAAGATGGAAAATACCACCATCCCACACTAGAAGCTACAGAGCACTCATGTAGCAGCCTCCCTCCCTTTCCGCATCTCAAAAAGGATGAGGTAGACAGCGTACGCTGAAGGACAGCAAGTCTGATCAATCATGTAAGGCAGTTCTGATAAAAGAACAAATAACCAGACCTGCATTTTACAGCGAGAGAAAGGGAGGAGTAGAGGGAAGTCCCTATGATAGAAATAAGGAATGGATATGATAGGAGCATCCTAACCTAGTGCCTAAAATAAGAATCCATAAAAACCAGGAGTGGCTCAGAAAGTTCCCGAGGAGACAATTGCTAGAGATTGGATAGGTTCAAATCAGGTGCCCAAAGGAGCATTTGAGATGTCCTTGGGGATCCCACCTGCCATTCAGATACCACTCCAGAACAGCACAAGGCTCTGACACGTCAAAGATGTGCATTTGCCAGCCCCATGAGGATGTGTCAAGTATTCTAGGTCACCTGAAATAGTTCTAAAGGTCCCTGCTTAGGCAACAGAAACGCAGCCACTTGGGAGGTAGCTAGCACCACTAGCTGTTGCCATAGGAGACACGCTGCCAACTCTGAGGTTAACCCATGTGTCACAAAGCTGATGTATAGCCCAGCTAGCCCCAAATGAACTGCACCACGCAGTGTAGTCACACCAATACCGCCACTGCGGGCAGAGGCCACAATGACACAGCTTCACTCTTCCAGGACTGAGCTAGCTGATGCACTTCTTTGCAGTGCTGCACCTCAAGGCAGACACAGCATAAAGCTGAACACTGTTACTGCTATAGACAGAGCTTCTGGTGTTTGTCTCGATGGAAGCCTCATTTGAAGGTGGCATGGTTGCAGACACGACTGTACGTATGTATTTAGAATTAAATTATTAGAAGAGAACCCAGTCGCAAGGTGAGTTTTCACAGCAAGCTGGTAGGTAAAAATTTCTCCCGTGTTTTTAATGCTAGAATATTCTGCATCGAAATCAAAGATACAGAAGCCACAGAAGTTAAAAATGTCAATCATTTCTGAGAAAACCCCCTTTTTTTTTTAAATGACTTCTTGTTGTCAGTATCACAATGTATCATAGTGAATCACATTTACTGTAATTCTAGTTCTAGTAATGGTTAAAGCAATCTTTCCTTTTTCTCCGTTCCACAGTATTCTCACCAACCAAGAATTTTACATTCTGAATCTATTAAAAAAGTTGCAGCAAACACAGATGTTTCTGAAATGTGGGAGAATGATTTGCGCCCTATCCTGATAGAAAGATACTCAGGATCCCAAGGAAATTACGTCGTACGACAGGTAAGACATTTCCTGAAAACCTTCAAGATCTATTATTTATATTCTAGTTGCGCTTTAGTGACCACTAAAGGGACAGACACATTCCTTTCACGCGGTAGGATGAACTCTATCATTGTTCCAGTCTAGACTGCAGCCAGCCTACGTGACACAGCTTGCACTTTAGCTGACATTGCTTCCCAGGGCTGCATAGCAGGATGAAAAGAAAAAAAAAAAAAGGTTTTAAATGTAAAAGCTTGCCTCAGGTTCGGTACCCAAAGTACAACATAACTGCTGTCCTTTCCCTCGTATGAGCAGGTTCTTGGTCACTGGTTCAAACCCCCTGGCACCGTACGCAGGGGTGAAATAAATGACACCTCCTCGCCCTTTTCCTGGAGAGGTCCTGTGCGGTTACACTCCTTGGAGTGTTGCTTCACATGGGGCTATCGACATAAAAGAGGATCCAAGGGGCCCCAATGGGCAGGCAGATGAAATGCGCAATCCGACAAAGTGCAGCACTGGTCCAAGTACTGTGCTGGCTCTGCTGGCCCGAGCGCAGCCGTGTGTTAACGCTGGGCTGACATCTCCAGACTGCACCTGGCCCCAGGCCAGGAAAAGCTCCAGCAGATCGAATTCGAGCCACAAGGAGTGACCGCATGACGGGGCTGCTGCCCTGTCCGTACCTCTGCTCTGCACTCATGGCGTGGGCACCTTCAGGACTGTGTGCCAGGCTCTGGATTACATGAGCCAAGCGGGACGCTGACCCAGCAGGACAGCTGCCTTTACTAGAAGACATTCACAACATCTCACTAGCCTTCCTCTGCCCTGTAGGCAGTGACTCACCAGCCCCAAGACAGCCTTAACTACACTACATTTATTTGCCACTCTCCGATTGGTAGACTGGAAAAATGCAGCTTTTCTATGCTTTGTGCACGTGCGCGCACATGACTCTGTAGATCTTGTTTTGTGGTTTCTTCAGTGATACCTTGGAAGGCAGCCAAATGAAGGGGGGAAAAAGTAAGAAAAACGAAAAACCAGCTGAGCCCAGGCTAGAAAACCACAAATCGCATTCAAAACAAGATCATCCTCTTACAAGGTAGCAGCATGTACTAAAGTAGACCCCCACCAAAGGAAAAAAAAAAAAAAGAAGAGTTTTGACAATGAAAGACTCTTCTTTTGAAGAGTCTGAAATGGATGACATTTCTTTGTTAAGACATAGAAAAAGCACCAGACTCCTTTAAGGGATAAGGCTAGTGCTAGTCATGGCTAGTGCACATGGGAAACTCCATCCAGGCTTAGATATTCCGTTCAATCCATACCAGACATCCTTAGCTCTGCCTACAGATAGTGCCTAGACCATACAATGCCATAAAAGCTTTCAGAGGGTGACCACTAACAAAATGGAAGTTTGTTCTAGCACTAAAATTTATGGCAATATTCCCACTGACTTCAGTAAGAGCAGGACAAGTCTTCAAAGTCTATTTTCTCTTTTCCCCTTAGAGGCTTTTCCTAATGTTTATTTAAAGAGAGAGGAATCTGCCTTGAAGAAGCACTCTAGGGACCCATAAAAATAAGCTGCTCAACAGCGATGGCCCCCAGAACTCTGTACTAAATAGAACCAGGGTTGTCAGAGGTATTCTCTTTAGGCAGGAAGATACCTAAAATGAATTATCTCTTACAGATTCACTGTCTTAATTTTTATCTTTACATGAGCTACGCTTACAGGATTTCATTTTTAAAACATTGTTCTGAAATGTTTAATTCTTTAATTTACAGGAATCAGACTGTCTCTCATAGCCTTGTAAACAACTTATGTCACTTGAAAGGCAGATTGCACACAGAACCTAAGAAAAAAACAACCCCAAAACTCCACAACAAACAAACAAAACACCTCAGCATTTTTTTTTTTAATACTGCTATGGCATCTGTGTGGTAATTGTCAAAATAGCCACACCAAGTTCTCTGCAGCCAGTTCTGACATTTAATTTAATGACACTGCTGAATTTAGATATGAAGAGGTAAACATTAAAGCTGTCCCGGTTATGCCTGAAAAAAACACTGGCCTGGAAGATCAAGATCTTAATGGGCAATCATTCAAAGCTCCTTCAGACTCCAAAGACAAGTGAAAAGTGAAAAATGAAAAGCAAGTGAGCCAGTCAAAGGCTAAGGTAGCAAAGATGTTGCTTATTTTATACAGTGACATTACACTTTATGCTGCAATATTTATCTTTTTAAAATATCATGAACTTACGGAAATAAGTTTAAGTGCCACTATTAATTATCTAAAGACAACTTGCCTGCAACATCTTTCTGAAATAAGCAATATTAATCTGATTATTTGTTTTTAATTGCAGCATATCAAGCACCGTCTTCAAAGATTACAGGCTGGTTGGGAAATTGAAGAAGATACATTTCAGAGATACACACCATATGGATATCAAACATTTTCAAATATTATTAGCACTCTTGACCCCTCCGCAAAACGCCATCTAGTACTTGCTTGCCACTACGACTCCAAATTCTTTGGACAACAATGGCTGGAGAGAGTGTTTGTTGGAGCGACTGATTCAGCCGTGCCTTGTGCTATGATACTGGAGCTGGCTCGTGCCCTGGATAACAAGCTTCAGTTAATCAAGGTAGTTTGCTTGTTTCATTTTATTTGTTTTGGCAATAGCAACAGGTTTAGGGCACTTCCATGTTCTCCCTCATAGCTGGTGTGCCCGGTCCTCCGATTGCTGTGCCTGTAGTAAAATTCCCAATAACTTCAAGAAGAGCAGAACAGAGATCTGATCTTTGAGTACCTTATTACATTAAAGCTTCTTATGCACAGGGTGGCTATCTAAAAATTATCTATTAGTTATACACTATACAAAAATAAGTTTGTAAATAAACAAACAATACATGTTTCATAGGCTCAGCAAGATATAATCCTGCTTTCTGTCTAAAAGGTGCAGAACCCTACTCAGAAGGTATCCTGTAACCTCTAGGGTCACTGACAAAGTTTTGTTACTTTCCGAATCTTGCGTTCTTAAAATCTGAGTTGTATTCTGTTTTGGTAGATGGATGAACTAATAGCTGTGCAGTAGAGTTACACTCACATCCCTCTATCCCATAACTATTTCAAGCTTTTCTTCTTATTTTTTATCAATCTGAATGGTTTATTTATGAAACAAGTGATGGCTGAGTACAGGAAAACAAATATAATAGTACAGTATTATCAGTGTGGCTACCTATGCTATGAAAATCTGCTTCGGAGCACTGCCATCGCTAGGCACACAAATCTGTTGACCCTGAAAGCGCTAAAAGCCTGCAGGAACACGGGTTCACGGTGCCATCTACTGGTTCCGTATTTACTGTTTACAGAAGAGAATTTCTCATACACTCACTGAGCTTTCCACACGAAAAGGTCCCTCAAATGCTTTACAAAGTGTCAGGAATACACTCAGCTCAGGTATCAAGCAGTTGTTCCCAGAAACTGATTAGGTCCCTTCTGACATTACAATATTTAACAATTAAAGATTAAGAATACGCTGATGTTTTTAATCACAAAACAAAGCACCCCTGTAATATGTACGCTTTCATTTAGAATAAATTTTCCTGATGGTTATTTGTGCACACCAATTTAAAGACTGGAATTTTTCACAAATGATACATCATTTTTTGATTAAATTGTTCTATCATGTAAGATGACAGCACTTGACAAAAAGGCAGTCTGATTACTCTGCACAGGCTACAATTTGTACAGTCAGTTAACAAAATACACTTTGGGATCCGTCTGCTTAATACATTAGCTCTATGACCTTTTTGCTCTGCTCATAGTAGCATAACAGACTTGGTTATGTTTTCAGCCAAGTCTATTTATACTTTGACTTGAAGCTGTGATTTTTATCTTGATGTTTCTCCCGTTATACAGAGTAAGCTTAAAATTAGAAAGACATCCCTCTATGTTATTCAGACCTGGAAATGTGTTAAACAGTAATAATAATGATGATAATAATAATACAAACACTTTCTAAAATTCAAAAGGCATTAATAGAGCTTTCTCCAGAATGCAGTGCAAAATGACTGCTATCAAAAGCACTCTGTTCTGTGCAAAGGACAAAGGGCAGTAAAGCGTTGCTATTAGAGAAATCCATCTATCACTGTGAGCATAATCAATATTCTCTTGCCTGTGTGAGCGACATTTTACAGAAGTTTTCCACTACTGTTTATACTGGCTCTGCTCCAGCTAGTGAGGAGTTATAGCCCATACAGGACATGACTGCTGCCAGTGACCCCACCTTTTTAACCACATCACGCAATCTCACTTGGAGCATTACTTCAGAGAGGAGTTAAAATCATTAGAGCACCTTCCAAGACCACAGTTCCCAAAATTCTTGAGATAGCGGAACTGAACTGGGTTTAGCCATGTTTGTAGATTATTTGGAAACGCTGCCAGTGCAAACAAGGCTTAAGATTAAACAGAGACAGAAAAAAGGCTCTTTCTACATAGGGAAGAAATTTAACACAGGTATCTCCTTTTATGACCTTAAATACAGCATCTTGTATATTCTCAGGCTTTACTGCTGTGATATTTTTGGTTGTTGACAGGGAAGGGTGTATCTACTCCACTCTCTGTGCTCTGGTTTTAGGGTAAAGTTGCCTTGGTGGCTGCAAGTCCCCCTGAAGGAAAAGAAACAGTCCTTCTTCTCATGACTGACTGCTCTTTGTCCTTCAAAGAACCATCAGTTTTGCAGACACGTAATTCCCCTCCACTGATGCACAACTGTAGCAAAGAGATGACTCCTTTGTGGCACTACCAAGTAATAGGATGAGCACTCACATCAGGTGTGGTTGCTGATGTCTCCTCATTATTTGAGGTGATGTCTCTGCTACCTGGTTTTGCACACCTGTCTCAACATACTCATGTCTGCTAAAATCAGAAATGAAACTCGACCAGAACCACAATGATACCAGACTGGAGAACGTGTCAACTGTGTTAGATAAATAATAGTGACTGATCACTATCACTGTAACACATGTTTAACAGACACTGGAAGGTTTGCATACGGTACCGTGAAAATACACCCCTACTGATGTGGCTTATACAACTATAGTATTTGTCCTTTCTTTGGGGCTCTGACCAGAATCAGTTACGTTATTTTGAACTTCTTCCAACAGACCAGCTCAACGTCAAGGCCAGACCTTTCACTTCAGCTCATATTTTTTGATGGTGAAGAAGCCTTTGTGAGGTGGTCGCCTTCTGATTCCCTCTATGGATCAAAACACTTGGCTCAAAAGATGGTATCTACTCCACACCCACCTGGTTCAACAACCACAAATCAGCTGCAGGGCATAGTAAGTGGCTTTCTCCTCCCTAATGAGTAATAGTAAACTGCATTTTAAAAATTTAATTAGAAATTGGCCACATTCCCAAGAAACCACGAACACCACCAGAATTAAAGGAAGAAGCAGGCTTGTGGAAATTTTATGAGACATGATACAATAGAGAGCTGGCAAGAGCTTTTCAGGTAAATTTGCTTAGACCTCCATGCGAATATGAGGAGTCATAGAAAAATCTGAATAGCCAAGTTTATTACAATACAAACGAGGACATCCACCTTCTTCAAGAGAGGTATTTCAAAGTGATTAGGAAAGAGCACAGACACAGCACCAGCCTATGAACAACTCCCCCCTAGCTCAGCGCTAAGGTACAGCAAGCTTGCTCCTTCCCTTTGGTTCCTCCTAACATTCTGAACGTCTGCTCCCTTCCCTCTACTGCCTTCGAGTTTCCCTGCGCACTGCTGAGACACTTTTATTTTGTCACTGTATCTTGTGACTTTCCCTTGACAGACTTTGTTGTTCTCGGGGGGAAGAAGCAATTTCCTCTTCTCTCTCCCCACCTACCATAGTTTTTCTTTTAAAGGGATACAACACAAACTGCAAACAAAACAGCACAGTCTGCTTCTGCTTGAGGCACAGGGAAACTGCCTGCTTTGGTCCTCCTCGGAAACACCGCAAAATGCTTCCGATGGGAGTCGAGTTCTGCTCATGAGTTCTTCCTGGGCCCCACAGCAGGAAAGCCTGATCTTTGGCCAGAGCTATCAAAGACCTAGTCATGACCCAGACAGGAACCAAGAGGTTTCATTGCTGCTGCTGTGGGTGTAGTAATGTGAAGAACTCCGTACTAAAGATTCTTTCTTCTGTAGGACCTGCTTGTACTACTGGATTTAATTGGTGCTCCAAACCCCGTCTTTCCCAATTACTTTCCAAACACTATTCGATGGTTTCAGAGGCTTCAAGCGATTGGTAAGGAGAGGGGTATGGGCTTCTGACAAATCTGAAAATTTAGCGTGTAGCTTCTGAATGTCTTAAGTCCTGTAAATTAGATTTTTAGATTATCTTTCTCTTACAGTTCTATATTTAATAATGCAAATGTTGAATTTGGTGCATCTTACACCCATCTGAAGGTTTTAATAGGTAATTACTAAACTGAGGAAGATGCTCAGACACTTGGAAGCCATGAAACAGGTTCCATTACTGATTGTCACTCTGTGACTCTTAAGAACTGCTTCGCTTCTGGGTTTTATTTCTCACTTCTGTAAAATGATGGTAATAGAACCAATCTTGAGGTCTTCCAGATTGTAAACAAATGCAAAAGACACTCAGCAAGTCCTTTTACTTCTTTGGTGGAAAAAGCCTCCATGTGAGAGGAAAAATAATTTGAATGTGCTGACATGCCTCTTATTGTCCCAAAGTTGTAATTATCACTTTCACTGTGAATTACAGAGCAAGAGCTACACAACATGGATCTGTTGAAGAATCACCCTGTTGAAAGGCAGTATTTCCAGACTACTTTACATCGAGGCTTGGTTGAAGATGACCATGTTCCATTTTTATTAAGAGGTACTGGCAGCTTTTATATTTTGAAGTATAAGTTCAGTAACATGTGCATCATTTAGTGAAGGAGCAAGTGCATAAGAACCTGTTTTTCAAGCCTACTTGCCCCATACCGAGGCTTCCAAATCCAACTTTACGCAGGCCAGGATACACAACTTTGAAAAACATGACAGAACAAAAGCAGCAATAAAACATACTCATCATCATTTTGCACAAGCACAGCTCTGATGGCACAGAGATAACAGAAATGTCTGTCAGCAGTAGTGTCCTCCAAAGCCACGCCACGCGGACCCAGTGGGACATCACTACGTACCACAGTAGCCTGCTAGCTATTTCTGGGAGCGGTGAAACACTCAGGTGTCGTATCTTCAAAGGTTACAAAAATCGCTAAAGATCTGTTGTCCAAGTTACAGCAATGCTCACTGCTACCTGGTTAAAGCTGAAGGCACTGACTTCTGCAAAAACTCACATACTCAAATTAAACATCCTCATTCCCTAAAGAGAATGGCAGTTTCACAGCTCTCCGCTTGAGGAGTGGGAGAGCTGCGCAGAGCAGCCAGCAGAAATAGCAAAGGACATAATATGCTAGAAATACCTCCTGGAATTAGGCACAAACCTGGGAAATGGGGATTCCCTGTCTAAGCATTTCTCCCTGGAAAGTGATCAGAAAGCAAAAGACATCATGATTCAACTCCTCTTTTACCTAGAAGCTGCAGTTTGCATAGGTGGCTTGATGTGTATGTGTGTGTATATATATACACACATATATATATGCAGTGATACAGACCCTTTCAAGTGGAAGTTCTTCTATCTGACAATAACAGTAGCTCTATTTTACAGAGTAAAAATGCAGACACCCTATTTATGGAGAGGACTAAAAAATGCTTGAGAAAGTGCCAGTTTTAATACTGTCACAAGAACATAAAGGGTTGCAAAAAAAAAAAAAGCAGCAATTATCACAGTAAAACTATGAGCTACAGGAGCCTTTAAAACAAGGCGGGGGGGGAAGTACTCAAAGGGAAGGAAGGTGCCAATTTTAGCAAACACGATGACGTGGACAGGCTGCAGAAACACAGAAGGTAAACGGAAGCTGCAGTGACATGTGCTCCTCTATAACG
>JAVSBS010004909.1:0-21424 GCA_033124195.1 Coracias cyanogaster | reverse complement strand
TGAACAGTCAAATGACTCTATGGCTAAGTGGCAACATATCAATTGGCTTAACAGAACTTCTCAAAATTTCACTTCCCTCCTTCTAGGGGTTCCAGTTCTACATCTGATTCCATCCCCTTTTCCTGCGGTATGGCATACCATGGAGGACACCGAAGAAAACCTTGACAAAACCACTATTGACAATCTCAGCAAAATCCTGCAAGTATTTGTGCTGGAATATCTAAACCTGTGACAGACAAAACAGGAACAAATCATACTCCATTCTAAATACTGTTTGCCCACCTTCGCATTTGCTATTTAATTGCACCAGAGAGCCCTAAAGTGAAACTATATAATGATAACTCTTGCTAGACTGATTCAGCTGTTCCTGGCCCCATGTTCCATGTAGCCAAACAAGATTGCATTAAATAAGAATTAGTTTCAGCCTGGAAAGAATTTGATCTTTCCATGTCTCTCCTCTGAATAAAAAACCTCAGAATTTTTCCATTGTTATCCCTGTTTTATGTCACATATTAAGATCCCAGAAGGGAACACTTCCTGACCCAAGTGTTAGCTAAAGCTTTTAGAAGGCGTGTCAACTTCTGCAGTGTTCAGCAACGGAAATTTACACCACATGATCAAAAGAGGCAAAAATCACACTAAAACAGACCTCTGCTTTGGGTTAAACTAAACCACCTCACCCTGAAATGCGTTGCTAGAACGACACACCAAAGGATTTTTTAATCCTTTCTGTTCCCTATTCTCCTTTCCCTGCAAGGGCTCTTGTCCGCAGACAGCAAACGACCAGGAAACGGAGAAATAAACCAATTTCAAATTTCTCCCTGTCATTTGTTATATACTTTTTGATCCAAGGGTGGTGGAGAGTGATGCTAAGCTGAAGGTATGTGGGGGTTTCCACCACGCTTTGACTGCAATAAACAGAAGAGTAGGCAGTGTGTAGGGGAAATGCCCCCCCCCCATATTCATTCATGTGAGAATCATTCACAATTCAATGCCCCCACTCACCCACAAGAAATCCAACCTGCTCTTTTAAATACAGATTACATCAGAAGTAATCATACCAGAAAAGTGATCACTTTAGAGACTAGTTTTATGTAATAACAATTTTAAAGGCAGAGTGCTATCAATGAAGAGTAAAATAAGTATGCAAGTCAGAAGCAAGAAGACAGATCAAACACCAAAAATTAAGGACAAGCCATAGCCTATATTAGAAAAAAAAACCTCACCATTTTAACAACCCTGTGTTTTTACATTCCTTACTAGAATTATTAAATAAATTTCATGTAACACTAGCAAAAATATAGCCTGGGATGAAAACAATAGAAGTCAAAATAACAGTATTCAAAAGCTACCTACAGAATTCTGGTTTCCATTGGTGAGAAAAACATGGAGAACATTTGAACGAACCAAGCTGGTAAAGGATGAACTGAGAAAAAAACAAGTCAGTGTTTTACTGCTCCGAACTTCTTCCATTAGAAAGGTCTATCCTGGGCAAAGAGATTTAAAAAAAGAAATAAGCTATGGAGTTGTAGGCATGTCAGATTTGGCCTGTATTTTACCATTTTCCTAAAGCAAATATTTCTGAATATAAGACAATATTTACATACATATTTTAAAGTCATAGTAGAAATATGTATTTACAGCAATGCAAAGTTGTAAAATTTTACTATTGCAGGACAGCCTGAAAATGGAATTCCATCTGGTTTTGTTGCTCAAAGTGAAACAAAAGCATTTTATATTTCCCATCACTTTACCATTTGTGTAAAATGTTTCTATTTTGCATGCAACTTCTGAAACAGAATACAATGAAAATTCTAAAAACTGGGCAGATGTGTTTATTTTCAGATATTACTGTACATCCGTGTAAATACATCAAAGCTATTTGAACCCTTTGCTATCATACTCTCCTCTACTTCAGCCCATGAGAAAACACCCTAAACAACTACACTAAATGTGCTGAAGTTTGAATACTCTGCGCAGTATAAGGCACCTACTGCATCCTCCTAAGTGGCAAAATAAGGTAACCAAGTGGCTATATACAGAAATATTAAACAGGAGTTTGTGTGGCTAACTTTGTTTTTATATGTGAACTCTTGTGGTACTTCATACTTTGTAGGACCTCTGGAAAATGCAGTGTGCATCCACAGTGTGCGCTGCCACTCTGCTGCTTCAGGGATTTGAAAGTTCACTGAAAAGAGGCTTCATTATGAAATGCGGGATCAGAGGGTGGTTGTAACCGGGAAAAGCCTAATTTTTAAAAATCTCTATTAGAATTAGTTGAAACCATAATTTAACTATGTAATGCACCAAATCTCTGGCACGTCCATTCTGTCACCAACTTCTCACTCTCTAAGCACACAGGTCTCTTGAGTTGTGTTTACTTGATTCAACAAATAAGATACAGGTTGGTGTAATTCTGAAAACATGAAGAGGTTTGCTTCCCCTTGCCACCTTGGGTTTCGGAGGATTTTTTTTTTGGTACAGGAAAAGAGGGCCATCTCTTAACTAGATGTAAGCCCTGGGAAGGACTTACTTAAAGAGTGGAGGGTCATCACCTTAGCAATTTATATGATCCGTCATTCATCTGAAACTGATTGCTGGAAGGAAAACTTGTTTCACCCCAGTAACCATGTGAATCCAAGAATCTAAGCTCCCAAAAGCACAAGGACCTGATGTAGTCAGTAAAGCAAAGACATCGTGCAAGGTGGGTTTTCACTGCTACTGAGGCAGAGGAGAACAAGCAGGTAGGAGAAACTCTAGTCGTTTGATGACATACCCAGAAAACAAAAAATACAAGTGAAAAGACCAGGACTAGTATCTCTTCCATCTCCATATCAACACCGAGCATCGCTAAGTGTCCAGATCTGTAGGATCTGGAAATGCACAGTACAGAAAATCGCTCAAGAATCCAGAAACAGGCCTTAGGTTGAAGAACATATTCCTGGGTAGTCCATCCGTCCCTGTTGGATGGTAGCAGCAGGGGACAGAAATCAATTGAGGGACTTCAACCAATCTAATAATGACACAAATCAGCAGAATTGCCACACAGATTCTCTCCTTGAATAGGATTTGTCACATCTCAGTCAAGGTGGGGGAATAAAAAAAATAGTAATAATAATTCTAAAAAATCACTGATCTACCACTCATGACTGACTTGTCAGAGTCCTCCTCAGGTGTATGTGGTTATCGCCCGGATGAAGGGAATGCAGAACAGAATGAACTTCAGAACTATTACTCAACAGGTAAAGCTGCAAAACCCCCCGTATTACTTTAGTTACTCACACATCTGCTCATTAAGATTAAAGTTTCACCTGAGAGCATCACTTCATCAACATATGTAAAAAGACAACTACAAAATCTTGTACACAAATTACCACTTTTTCCTTGTTATTTAAGGATGACACCAATTTTATTTTCCTCGTATAAAAGGAGACATTTTACTCTGTGCTGATTTAACAAATATTCTTAACATATTCATAACAATAAAGCAGCTAAAAAGCTGTTCTAATCTCTAAAAGAATCCTTATCATCTGCACATGTGATATATATTGTAAACAATCACTCCAAAAAATAATTTTGTTAACGTGATTATATTGCACTCAGAATTCTGGGATTCTCATTCTCCCTTCTCATTTTGAATCAAAGATCAGCTTCATTTTTTTAATAAAATGGAGCTTTAATTTTCTACTAAAAACAAGTAGGCATGCAATCAATATAATACATTGTATTTAAAACGTCAGGAAAAGGGCAAGTGTTTGGTTATGAAACTGGAGTAAGGAACAATTCTCAAAGAGGCCACACGAGAGTAGTACGTTGTAAACATTCTGCTGGCTCTACGGTGTTGCAGATGCTGTCAGAGCGCGGCCCAGCTCAGCACCCAAGAGGTACAGAGAATCTCTTCAAGTGTTCTGTACTTCAGTGAACTTCTACGCAGCAATGGCACGTGTAATAGAGACCACACAGAGAGAACAAAGGTGATGACCGAGCTAATACTGACCTCATAGAAACACAGCCGACTGGTGTAAGTTCATTGTAATCTTCAAATGCAAGTTTTCCAGGCCATTACATTTTCTAACACACAATGAAACTCTCGCTGCAAATGAAGTACAGAGCTAGATTCCTGACTTGTAGCTTACACGGACTGTATACCAGTGGCAGCAGGGACACTGCCCTCAGCACAAACCATCTCGGCAAGAAGCCATCATGCAGAACGTCATTTTGCTTTTTTTTGCGAGAGTGATGCCCTCCTCCATGCATTGGAGTGAGAAACGGGAAGCAGATGGGGAAAAAAGAAAAAAAAGGGGAGGAAAGTCATATTCTTATGCAGAAAAATAAATCCTCAGCCAGTGTGAAGAGGCCACAGATCTTTAAAATTCCAATGACGGCTGTTTTCTCAACTCAGTTCTACAAGGGAAAGATTTCTCTATCAAACCCATTATCTTCAGGTAACAAAATCTTTGGAGTCCCTGAGATACTACAGCTCCATATAACCACCTTGGACAAATGGAGAGACTTACTTAGCGTACAGACTAACAAGGTGGAAGCCAACACATAGCACCCTGAGCTGCAAGCAAAACAACAGGAATGGGCAACCCATTACTCCACAGCCAAGAGGCGCAGAAGAAAATGCAGAGGAGGTATCGGCTAGGGAACTCTGAGATACATACTGCATAGGAGAACCGGAAAAAATGGAAGTATATCTAAAAGGTCTTTCCCCGTTAACAAAGCAGTGAAGAAAAAGATGGCAGTCAGAGGGAAGAGCTTTCCGAGAAAGGCTCTGAAGAAATATGGCCTTCTGGATGTACAGTAGAATGATAATGCAAAAGCAGAGACGAGTTCGGCAGTCTTGTTCCAAGTGTGCCCCCAAAGGTCATGCGCTCTAGCAATGACTAAGAACTGTCAGCCATCACTGACCTGTACTCTGGATATAAACCAGGAATATAAATAGATACTTTCCCCCCTGAAACCAGAGAAAAAATACAAAGAGGGAAAAATACAAAGTTCACAATTGAATCAGAGAACACTTTCCATAGTCAAAAATTAAATACTGGCTTCAGAAACAATACAGCCATCTGCTCTGTATCCTAAATAGGATTAATCATAAAAAAGAGGTGCCTGTAAAATCTTAACTTTGAAATATTTTATTTCCCGGTATATTGCTAAATAATTTTGCAGTTAAACCAAAATGGAAGAAATACCAGAAATGAGTATGGAATACTTAAAACTAGAAAACGGTCACTGAACCATCTGAATTTCTATAAAAGTATCAATAAAAATGTAAAAAGATGGTCTCACAAAATTAATTAGAATCTGAAATGCCAGATTGTCTTCACAATAGCCACAATCTGAGGATGGATTTTTGCAACCAAAAACTAATTGTGACTTTGCCAAAAGCTGGCTTAATACAGCAATCAAAACATCTCTAAAAAGTGGGACTTGTATTTCTGCCATTTCCTATTCTCTCAGCGCTTCAGTATTCAGCAAGCAGTTCCGATTAAAAAAAGAAATGCTACCTGGTCACAATTGTCCTCTTATGGCATTGTGCTGTATCTCAATACATTCTTGGGAAAATGAAGAAAAGTGAACAGAAAGCTGAATAGAAACAGACATTCTATAAAAACTACCTGTAAAGTATCGTAAGTCTGGAAAATACTTGCGGCATTACACAGGCTACTGCTGAGGCAAAGAAAAAAATTGCAACTTAACCATTTGATGAATATGAACAATGCACTTGTTCCCAGCCACTTAGAATGATCTGACATTCCAAATGTTTATCAAAATTGGGTAATAAAAAGAATTAAGTCAATACCCTTAAGTACAATAAATAATGCTGTTTATTACGGTCGGGGTTGACCACGAGCGTTTGTTCCATATCTGCTTGGGACATTTGTAAAACCAGTTCTGAATCCTTGAGTTGCTCCCACTCCCGGTATTCCAAATCCTTGATTGAGTACACTGCTGTAGGGTGCGGATCCATGATTAAAGCCCAATCCATAGGGCCTTGTCTGAGTGTTTAAAAGGATGACTGGACTCACATTTTTGCCCGGTGTATTAAAAGAAAATTCTGGCGGTGGGCTGCTGGGCTTAGCTGGTGTGGATGTAGCAGGATTCAAATTATCAGCAGCTTTCAAAGATGGCATTGGAATAACATGATGATCCGAAAGGTTCAGAATATTGTTTGCAATAGGCACGGATGATAAGGTAGGTCTGATCCAGTCATCTTTGAAAATCTGAACAGTCAAGGTAGAGACCAATGTGTATAATCTGTTAGTGACATGGGCAAGTACCATTTGTTCATTTGCATCTCTCCGAATTCGGACATGTACTGATCCAGCCTAGAAAGTGATAAAAATAAGTTGGCTGTTAACCGTTACTTCAATAAAGATTCTCCAAATGCATTCAAGAAGTGGCAAGCGATCCTGCAGAGAATTATGCAAAGAGCTTCCACAGTGGAGACTACTAAATTGAGAAGCTGATTAAATAATTCCATAATTAGAATACATGTTGATCTTTCCTAACGTGTTGACCTCTTATGAACGTATCAAGATCATAATTCAGGAAAAGTGAGTCTTAGAACCAAACTATAAAACGCAACATGTGATAGCAGGAAAGGCAACAGCTGGGGAAAAAAACGCAGCCCAAAAGAAGAACAAAGTGCAGACAAATTCCATATGCTGAATTTAAGAAAAACCATCATCAATGTGCTGTTGGAGCAGGCAAGAGGACAACAGGCACGGCAGACGCACTCGAGTCAGGACCGTGAGCAAGAACAGAAGCCATCTCCTTTGTGGAACTCAGACTAAGAGTTTCTCTTGGACACGCACGTAACTGCGGGCAGCCCCTGCCTGCCTCTCAGTGATGCTATCTCATTTACCTTGAACTGCTGCTGCAGGAAAGAACAGGACACAAAACAGAATCCCTCACATGCTTTTTCAGTTCATATTTAATAAAGAACATTGTTCACAGTTTGTGCTGTATAAGCCATTTTTACATCAGGTGGTGCGGCTGAAAACACATCCAGGTCTCAGGAGGTTTCTACTACAATCCGGAAGATGCCAATAGGTAAATATGCATACAAAGGTTTTGTGAGTAACCCTGATCAATCCAACAACGCTGTGATCCAGTATTTTGTGTGGCAGAATTGTAAACCGAAAGCTATTTTCACATCGGCAAGTCAGAGCTGCTGCCTTTTTCCTTTTTTTTAAAGAAGGGTAGCATACTGCAAGAATTCCAAAGTAGAGGAAAAAAAAAAAAAACTAAGAGTCTTAATTTTCTGTCTGTCATTACATTCCAGCATCAACTTAAGAATAACAGAGCTCTGTGTGATCATTCTGTATTGCAAAAAACCCATTCATTTCTTTCAGCTTACAGAGTATCAGTACACAACTGTGGTTGTTTTTTTCCACCTCCTCCCCCAGAAATACTGAAAATATACAATTTCATTGTAGACCTTCAGTACCTGAAGGTTTACAGTTTCCTTTTTCTCCCCTCTGAGACAATTTACACTAATACAGTTTTCGAAAAATGTTTTTACTACTGTTTGGGGTTTTCTTCCCTGCCAAAATACAAAAGAAATTCTACAGTTGCAAAATGCATGCTTTAATCCAGAGCTGCAATATAAATAAATCATATTAAACCAGTAACAATGCTTAAAAAATATATAAAGGACAGGGTAAGGGAAGTTTTGCAATAAATCCCAAGGATTGAGTACTGACTCAAAATTTTTTTTTATACTTAAGATTTCAGAAGAAAAAATTTCAAGTAGTAACTGACAACTCTTTTATAAGTCTAAAAAGAGAATAAAGATATAACTTACCAAACTGCCAAAACCTAATGTCCAGAAATGCTCATTTCTAACTTCCAAGACACCATCCAAAGTTGAAACCTAATTTTACACAAACATCCAGAAATATGAAAATAAATTAGAAATGTTACAAATCCTTTTAGAAATGTACTTTTACACATAGCTGCATAATACAGCATTTTCAGTAGTAAAATAAAAGCTCTCATACACAGAACCGACTATGTCTGTTAATGATGCCACTAATCCTTATCTACTGTACTTTCGCTACCCTTTAACATCCAAATGCATCAAAAAAGTGGATTTAAGTAACTCATTTCAAGTAAATCTTGCTGCCAAATTGCAGTATTTTCTCAACTTGATATGCTGTGGTGTCAACAGCTGCCTGTACTCCTCTTCCTCCCCTTGCTCACGTTTGTAAACCACTTCAACGGTGGCTCAAATTTAGTTAATAAAAGCAACAGCCCGCACTACTTAACAGGTTTGCTCCAGATACCTGAATGACACTATTCACCTTAGAGAGCAAGATCCGCATTTCCTATAGGCAGCTAAAAAATAATATTAAAAAAATATATATATTTAGCAATTTGCTTGCACTGCTCAAAAAGACTCTTCGTATTCCTGAATGCTCATTTATATTAGCTGTGCACACTGTGTTATGGATAATACACTGACTTACCTCTCTAAGAAGTTTATCTAACTGGCCAATCACATGAGGTGGGGTTGTCTTTAAGAAAAAGGAGAAAAAAAATTTATAATAAAGTCCTGTTCATGTAAGAGAGCCTTTAAGCGTGGTCTACCTACACAAGAGACCAATGGCATTAAACAATAAATCCTTATTACCTCATGATGCATATTTCTACTGCACTTAAAATTCTTCTACCTCATCACAAATTCCCCTGGGAACACTTCCCATTCAAATGCTTAAAACAGATATTATATTTTTTTAAAAAATAAGGACATTTAACAAAGATGAAACCACAAAAAAACGCTTGTTTTATGATACTGCCTTACCTGGAGTAGTACTTTCCCACTGTAGACACTCATGGGATACATGGTACCAAATGTCATCAAAGCAATTGCTATAGCAGAGGCTGTGTCTACAGCAAAATAGTTGCTAAAGAGAAAGAGCAATTTTAAATAAAACCATGTGTTTACATTTTTGAAAGGCTTAAGAATTCTCATTCTTTTAAATTATATACACTTACAGAATACCACACATACTAATCTCATCTGAACTATACATCTTTGAAAAGAGACTAATACAGAAACATAGAATTCTTGCAATTCCCTTCATACAAAATACAGGCTTTTGATGAGATCATTCCCTTCGTGTAAAAAATGCAACTTCCCATAGACTGGATAAAGGAAGAGTTACTTTTTTTTAAAACAACAACTGTACATACTTGATTTCAATGAGCATATATGTGATGCAGAGAGCTAGAGCTCCAGCAATATCAATCAAGACAAAAGGGTTCATTCGTGGCAGAAAGATGCTACTCAGTCCTGGGATGATTCCGCAAATACTGTAACAAACCAGAAGAAGCAGTTGTCAGCCGGCTGTTCGTGATTACTTCAAAACCCAAAAGAGTTACACCCACTATTTCAGCATTTGACTTCAAATGCACTTTGCAGTCGTAGCCAATCAGTCATAACAATATAGTCTCTGAGGACTGCCAAGGCCCTTTTAATTCTGCTCTAAGTTTTGTTCATAGTCTGATGTCAGCAAAAATTAATCAAGTTTAGATCCACATCACATCCCCTCTCATATCTGAAACTAGTACTTACCTCTTGCATCTTAAATCTAGTTTAGGTCTATCTTCCCATCTACAAAACATTATACTACACTAATCCTTATCCAGCTTTTCTATATGTCAAAATACGTATCTTATGCTACTTTTTTCTGGTAAGAAGCTAGCTGTGCCAGCTGCACGCAACACAAGTACTTTACAGGTTCAGATATTGCTATTACATATATGTAAGTCTTGGAGGAGTTGGGTATCAGTTGTCTTCAATCCATCTGCCAATATGGCATGCAAAAATGTTTTAAAGCCAAACTAATTTATTCAATCTAAAAAGAGGGAGGAGACCAGCTAACTGAATAAGAGGAGACCAAAAAAAAACCATGGGAGAACACCGGGAAAAGTTATTTATTTACAGTTATCTCCTATACATGGGAGCATGAAGGGATAAAAAGGTTTCTGTACTTCCCAGTGAGCGTAAGTGCATGTTACATACTGGAAAATTTAAAGGAAAACGACAACATAAGATGTTTTGTTGCTCTGTTTAGAACCAAGCTATGTTTAGATATCATGTGCTGGTCTGCTCCTGTAAGAATTTTAATCAACATAATTTCATACAGGTGCAGCTATTTTGTAATCACCACTGATTCACAGAACACATCTGAAATACCTCTGTACCTACTAACCAAATTTAGTCTTTTTTTTATTGTCGGCATAATGCTCTACAGTTTATCTCAAAACCCAGCAGTAATTCTAGACTCTCAATCTGGGAGTCCTTCAAGTTGTCCATCCTTGCCCTTCCCAGTAATGCTGTGTTACCACATTGTTAAAGAAAAGCTCTACTAGTGCCTGGGATTGCTATCCAGGTTGTCTTTTTTACACTGAAATTCCACGTATTGTTAGTCTTCCAAAGCTGTTTTGCAGCATTTGGATCTGATGACGTAATACCTTCTACCTGTATAAAATCAAATCTTCTGTGTAACAAGCCAGCATTCCCTGCTTTCCTCAACCATATACGCAAATCACAAGATGCAGAAACAGATGGGCTTTGCAGCACACTTAACTTGTTATACAATATGGCTTAACATTATCTTGATACTGACAGCATAAGTACTTGGAAGGACATGTACGGCTTAAAATAAACGTTTCTGACATCTGACAAAATTATTTGCAAACAACGTTAGCTCACATTCAGATATCAATACAAGCAAGAGAGTTAACAGCCAAGATGAATGAGCAACACTGCTTCAGCCCCTGGAAAACACAGACTTTCCAGTTTCCTGCTGGACAGGTGAAGAGGTTCCACAGCCACGTTTCACTGAGTAACCTGTTTCATGTACCACATTTAAACTGCAACCATCCTAGTCATTTGCCCACCCCACAGAGAAAATAAACACAAATTACTACAAAATATATCACTCAGATAATGGTTGTTGAAAAATGCAGTTCAAGTCTGTACAGAACAAAGCTAGTTTACCTCACCTCATCCAAGGAGAATTACATGCAATGTACTGAAGGGAAAAGTTTAGGGTTTTTTTCCTTCCCCTTTTTCAAAGGGAAAAGTTACGCAGAAAGATGTATTTCTATTAGATTGATGTATCTTGGAAATATGAGAGACAATGTTTGCTCTGGAGTTCATATACTAGACCTACAGTAGGTAAAGATATTTTCAAAGCTCTAAGACACAACAGTTTATGCTTCAATACCCATTCAAATCATTATCATACACAAAAAACCAACACTGCCTTTCAGAAGCTAACAATTTTGAAAAACACTACAAAGCTTTACCTTCTACTAAGATCTGCAACATGCTCCTGAAGCCAACTTGTGCTGGCAGCTGCAAAAGAAAGAAGGTAATAAATTTACTACAGTAAAGGTATCAATTTTAAAGTACACTTAAAGTTTTAAGGGAAGAACTCAATTAACTGTGAACGAACGAATGTATCTCAATAGATTCATTGTCACTTAAAAAAAAACACCGAAGTTTGACTTTTCCAGGCAGTAAAATGCCCTTCTCTCATAATAATCAGAGCTGGTATAATATAAATATAATTGCAGATTATAACCATCATCATAATTATATTTTATATAATATATAGCGTATAAGTATAAACAATGTAAAGTTAGCGGGAACAATTGGAAGCCTCCTTCACAGTGAAAAAGTCCAAGGTACAAGAGCTATTAAGAATTATTACATGAATTTATTTTTGATTCATTAATATATCTATGTCTTCAAAGTTCTGATATCTGTCATATGGCCGTCACTGGTTGAATACAAAAGTCTGAAAAGAAAGGGTACTCCAGCATTAAAATGATATTCAGTTTATCATATTAATGACTATACTACTCAGAGAGCTCTACAAGCAAACTAGAGTTGAAATTCTGATGGCAATTCAAAGCTGCATGAACTTGTATTAACAGAGGAAATAGTAATATATACCTGCTAGTTAAGGAAGTTACCAGACAAGTTATACCATAATACAAATAGGATCATTAAAATATTTTCCCAATTCTTGTTACTGATTAATTTATCACATACCTTCAGAGACATAAGCAAAAGGCTTATTCCTAATGGAAAGCATTGTAAATAAGTTGAAAAAGAGAGCCACGAAAGTACCAACCAGCAGCCGCCCCCTGGGGAGAGAAAAAAAAAAAAAATTGTCTCAATTTCATATCAAGCTGTAGTTACTTGTAACAATATCAAAATACATAGCTTGGTATCTTTCACCCAGACTGAAAACAACAGTAAGATAAGCCAGTGTTACGTTTGGTAACGGGCAGTGTATGATCATTTTAAGGCTTATTTGAGATCACTGAACTTCCTACACTTGTGTTATCACATAAGGCTGGACATCATGGTCACAACGTTGAGTAACAGTTCTTAACTAATGGCATATATGCATATACATATGTTTGTGATTTGAAGATATAAATACATTGTCCCCACAGCAGCAGAGCTAAAAAAGCTTAAGCTTGCTATGGAATTACACCCCATGCTCCTACCCTTTCCTAGGAGATCTACAACTTCACCATGCATCCCATTTCCCAGTCTTTTTGCCCCGTAACACCTTATTTTCCTTTCCCCATGTTCATTATAGTCTTTGTCATCTTTGCGACACCTTCAGTTCTCTAATGCTCACAGCATCCTTCCCACCAACATACCAGAAACAAGCGTAACTAAACTAGCAAAATCAGCAATATAGAGTTAAATAATTATTTAAGAGAGCACGTGCATTGCATTACATTTCAACTGTACCTTGAAAAATCCTGTTTGCAATATAGCTTGCATATAGTTTGAAACAAATACCAAGGTACCAAAGCCAATTTGGTGTTGAATATAATTGCATAATCAATACACGCTAGATTAAGAATTAGCACGTATTAGAAACGCAAAGGGACACTGAAAAAAACATCATTTTACATGTCAAAATAATTTCTTACGTGTGAATCTCAGGTTGTTCCAGAAACCGCTCTGCACTACAAAAATAATTGAAAATTTCAGTTATATTCATACAGTCAAATCTTGATATCTGAAGCACATGTTTTCAGTCCTGAAGAATTAGCTGCCATTCATAAATAGAAACTGACAGATACAGTACTGCAAAAAAGTGAATTGCTGAAATAAACACAGCAGATTTTATAAGTGAAGAAAGCATTTAACACCGAAACAAAGCAGGGTGTAATTCAGACTTGCCAACTATTTCCATACTGTGCCACATAGGTGTTAGCTACTATGAACGCTGCCTATGCAATGAAAAGATGCTTGTAAATGAACATACCAAAAAATACAGCTCCTGCCACCACTGGTGTTGGTAACCACAACAAACCTAAGTCCAAAATCCTTGACTTACAGCCTCTCACTGAACAAGGCCAAATAAAGTAGATGTGGGATACTGTGGTGGAGGCACAAATCTTTTCTTACACACCAGTAAAGTAAGAAATGAGCTTCAGCTGTAACAGGAAAAATGTATGAGAAGTTTTGGGAACTTCCTAAAACCGATCTTTGAAAACTTGAAGGCTTTGACAGTGCACTATTATTAGAATTCATTCCAGCATATTGTCAGTACAACAGATCAACCTACAGCATAAAACTGCCAAGTTGTTAACATAGCCTTTTATAGAGAAACTAGAGCCCTCAAACAGAAAAACGGGAGGTACACTGTCCCAGTTTTAGATTCCAGATGTTAACAAAAGCTTTTTCACTTGTAAGGACCAAAATAATTTTTTAGGATAACCTCTTGAAATACAAATGCTTGTATGTCAAATTAATACTGGAACAAATTATGAGGGACTGATGAAGTTGACAACCTAAACATTTAAATCCATAATATATTATGAAGTTGCTTTACTTCATGAAGTAACTGAAGCTAAAAAAGAGTTTTATCTACTAATGAAAAGTCAAGCTGCATAGGGAAATGCAGTAAATGAAATATCTAATTTTTAGGAAAAAAAAATTAAGAGAATTGAGTCCTTTTCTTGAAAGCTGTTTAATTACATTATCAATTTCTGTCATTACATCTAAAGCCTACATGTAGCGTAATCCATGTAAGTGAGTGGTTTAGCAATATTCTGAAAAACTTGGAAGTTTTTTCTATAATATCTCCCTACAGATAGCGTTTGTAGAATGGATATGCTTTTGCTCAATCTGAGTATCTTCATAAGTAACAAAACATTAAAGGAAATGGTACATATCCCTACCTTTCTTTCAGTATAAAAAGAGCACCAAGCTGTGCCAGAACTGTAGATGCAAATACAGCTAGAACTTCAAACCTTTCAAACCTGAAATTTGAGAATTAAGTTTAGAAACACTGAACATTGAACAATGCATCAGATGCATTCTGGTCTGTGCAGGAACCAGCAGGATAGACTTACTACTTCCAATTCTTTCAAGAGCAGATAGATAGGAAGAAACTGGAAGTTTTATAGAATAGGCATTATTTTCAATTTCTTTTAAGCCAACACTCAACTTACCTCAGTTTAAAAGTAAGCATTTCTTAATTCTTTTTCCTGTCCCTCCCCTTTCCTCTCTTCCCCTATTCTGTAACTGTTCTTTACAGCACCAGTCTTGGGCCTCCTTATTTTCAGGCTCTTTTACACACATATTATTAGTCATGGCTGTTAGAGGATACAGGCAACGGCAGTCAGCAGTGTATCAAATGTTGTATCATCAAACACTAGATCTTATAATAAGTGCTTACCCAAATGAATAGACTGGGCTGGGCTTCTTCATCATTACCCAGTAGCTTATTAGACATGTTACCAAACTGAAAAAAAGGAGAATTAGACTATGATCAACAACTGCAGCCTTTAGAAACTGGATAATCTACAAATACACACTACAGCCACCAGAACTGAATAAATGAATAAAACCACGTCTTAGCACAAACTCAACACCTCCATCACTGTCACAATGATGGTTCCAGTGAACCCAGCAGAAAAGGTTGTCCTTGGAATAAAACTGAGACAGCATGATGATGTCTCAGCTGTTCCCACAAAAAGGGCAGCAAATAATTGTAGCAGAATGGTAGTTATCTAATTCCTTATATCAGGAGACAGCCTAACGCTGTGCTTACAAAGGCTACCAACAACCTTCTTCAACAGAGAATATCTCTCAGCCTAAATCAAGTTTACCATAACTCAAAACACAATGCATTTTTCCACTATGGCCGGGATACAAAACAGCACAACCATGTGCTCCATGGATTTTTCTGAAAGGGACCTGGAGTACATGAGACCAGGTACCCCAGAATCTGACTAACAGGCAAATGTGGTTTGAGAAAATCCTTTTAATACTGTCTGGTATCACATATAGTAATGTCACACATCATAATGAAAAGCACAATGCAAAAAGCCTATGAGAATATCAAACTAGGCACCCAGTAAATGCTCATATATGTGCTTTATGAACTTGCCTAGAAATAGAGTAACCTGAGAAAGGCCATTGAAATGTTAAGGAACACTTATTGCGTGCAAGATGACATGACTGTCACATTTGTGTCACTTCCTTTGTGTCCCAGTGAAAAAGTGAAGCAAGCTCTCCATTAAACTCTTCTTTTACAGATATAGCATGAATTAGATTTAGCACTCCAGAGCAAGTCTCAGGCTGTGCCAAGTATTACCTTTCTTTTCCATAGTGTCATTTGGCTCTACATATGGCCAAAACAGACTTACTTTTTTGGCTGCATTCATCTACACAAGCTTTAATCTAACCGGCCATTCACTGACAGCCATAGGTGTCTCTTTCTACCTTGTTTCCAAGTTTTTCTCTCATATTGAACGCCTGAAATTACAATTATTTTATCCCCATGGTACTAGTATGAATTTTTCTAGGATGACTCATTTTCTTTGCCTAATTTTACTCTCTTGGCCCCTTTGGACAATTTTTTAAAAAATGTGAATGCACTCGGATTCAGTGCCATCTGTGCCTTTATGCAGCCCTTTCTTAAGTAATTACAATGTTAAATGAGACTGGATCAAGAAATCCCCACAGCTGCTGAACAATCACATCCTCACAACCTGACCCACAGCTGTGTGGAGTAAAATTAAAACCAGGGGAAATAATACTGCTCATATACAAAACAGTAAATTCATATACTCAGTGAGACTATTATAAATCACCAGGAAGATGACAAAAAGAAAACGGATTTTTTTCAGCAGAATTACTGAGCATTGTGTTCACCCTTACAGCAAATCAAAACTCTTGAAAGAGATTGTTGTGAGTTAGAATAATCTTCTAGTCCAACCCCTAATTAACCTCATACGCGAGTGCTAGGAGTATTCCATCTTCTCCTAAAACTAAAAATAAATATATTCTATACAAATATGAAATACAACATCAAAACTTTCCCTGAGGTGAGAAAGGTATTTTGAGTCAAGATGACAAAACTCAGCAGATACAAAATTCTAAGACAAATATGGGATTCATTAAAACTATATCACAATTCTAATGCAGTCACAGATCAAGTTAAGTATTTTTGTGCCTGTATCAACCATTAATTTTCCTTTCTGCAGGTTTGTTGCTGTTATGTATAAACGGTTTGCTATCCATCAGGTAAGCTATAGTAGGTTGTTTTTCCAATCACTGCTGCCAATCCGTATCTCAGATAAGAACTGAACATATTTCATGCTTGTATTATCAATATTATCAAAAGTGTTCAGAACTTTAACGCTTAAGGTAGTTTTATTATCATTTTGTTAGGAAACAGGAAAAATACTAAAAATATGTAATGACCTTGTTGGAAGAGTGCCTAGGGTCTAGCTCTTGAAATATTTTTAATAGGATTACATACTCCTTGTTTGCTGATACTAAAACTGAGGAATATGTCAGAACCAATGACTGTGGCATTAGGCAGTATTCCGAATGAACCACTAGAGCAGGCTGATGCTGATTTTGTTCTATGTTGTCAAGCATCTGCACAGAGAAATCCCTTAATGAAGTGATTAGTTACTAGTCGTTCTTGGGGCCCACAAGAAAGCCAGGGAGGGACTATTTACAAGGGCATGTACCAATAGAACGAGGGGTGATGGTTTGAAGCTAGAGATGGGTAGATTTAGATTAGATATAAGGAAGAAGTTTTTTTTACTATGAGGGTATTGAAATACTGCAACAGGTTGCCAGAGAGGTGGTGGAGGCCCCATTCCTGGAGATGTTCAAGCACAGGCTTGATGGGGCTCTGAGAAACCTGATCTAGTTAAAGATGTGCCTGCTCACTTCAGGGGGTTGGACTAGATGACCTTTAAAGGTCCCTTCCAACCCGAACCATTGTACGATTCTCAATACAGCTATGGAGTTTCTCACCATCAATTTATTGTGATGTACAATTTTACACTCATTCAAGCTATACTTAAACCAGTTAGTGTCTATACTGATAATTAAATAATGTGTTTGTATCTGCAAATAAATTTTAGCTGTATAGAAATATACAAAGATGCATAAATGAACAGTAACACTACACGTGAAAAAAAAAACCCTCACCTGAAAAGGTCGAAGATTGTCAAATATGTGTAAGCAGTTAAAGCTGTAAAAAAGGCAAACATTAAAACTTTGTATAATTTTTCAAGGCAGAAATCATTTGTATTCTTCTAAATCACTCTCATGCAGCTCTTTTCCATCTTCTACCTACATAAACTTTCTCTGCTGACAGAGCAAGTCTCTTTTGTCTTTGTATATATGATATGATTGTCCTAAACACACCAATATGTTTAACATCGTAAACAGGTGGACTACGGCAATCCCAATTCTAATGAAGCATGTAGTAACACCCAGATACAAAAGGTATTAAGCTTGTGATGAGAAGCATCTTGGAGTCCCCACACAAAAGTAGAAGATATACAAAATATTGAAAAGGGGCATTCCTGGAATTGGAGAAGCCTTTCGCCACATTACAAACATCTTCATACAACTGCAAGTGAGGGTCTCTTTATGTCATTGGTAGTATTTATGTCAGAAAAAGGTTTGACAACTAGTTTAAAAGTCTACTCTTTTGCAATCTTAAAGATAAAGAGGGTACTAAAGGAAGAAAATAACCAGCAGGTCTGAAAAACCTTGCAAACTTCGAAGGACTTCCATCCATCCACACTTGCCTGTGAGAAACGCCTCTAAACTAACTGCGGCAAATCAAAAGGAAGCACTTGCCAAACGTGCCTGTGCAGCCACCTAATTCTGTTATGTGCTGAACTTTGCTTTTTTAGTATGTTGGAACTTCACAAGCTAAGAAGCACATGGTAGTTGACTGTAGTTTTAGTACAAAAGAGCCACTTACCTATGCTGTTTGTAGAGCTGCACCACATTAGCAGGAAGCCAATACATATTAAATTTATAGCACCGAACAGCAATATCTTCCAGGACTGTTGATGAGAATAAATATGCATTTTACATCTTCCAATTTACAAGAGAAAAATGTACCTATCTGGTTTCAAAAAACAATACCACGCAATGTACCCATCTGGTTTCAAAAAACAGCACCACGCAAGCCCAACTGGCTTCTTCTCCCTTCCAAAAATTTATAACTCTTTCCAGAAAAACAAGCCCATATTCTATTTTTAACTTTACAGATTGTCTCTAAACTTGTTTATAAACAGTAATTGTACACAATACTTAAAATATCTTTTCGGTCTAAAAAAAAAAAGAAATCACCCAGGTATAATATTTGTATTTTATTACAGCACACACCATCTGACTTTTGAAGACAGACTTACACAACTTGATATTAGTGGATTCCTTTCTTTGTGCTGGAACTTATGTCCCAAAAACTTCTAAACATCTGTTCTTATTCACTTTACAATTCTACTGAATGCATTAAATATTGGTAAAATTTTGGAGAATTGACAAGGACAATGCACAGGAAAGAATCCAGCTTCATAGCTGTTTGCTTTTTTTTAAGCACAGACAGAAAATATCAAATAAAATTTCTCAAAACATAGTCAAGAATGTATTTTAACTTATCACAGCTAATAGCTCTTTTATTACTGCTCATTTTTTAAAAGAAACACTTACCCTCCTATCTGCTACAACCAGCCTAAATTCATGTGTTAACTTTCCAACCAACGATCTCTGCGATTTGCGGAACAGGTGTATTGTCCCCTTAAGAAAAAAAGTTCAATTAAAAGTTTTTCTTAAATCAGAGATTAAATTAGCAAAAAGGAAATATTCATTTAGGAACTACTTTTGTCATTATATTAAAGACTCAGAATGAAGTTTCCATTAGCTAGAGACATCCTATACACGTTAAATACAACAATATTTTTGGTAACTATTTTACATGGTTATTATATTAGAAAATGATGAATGACTTAGAATCAAGCTTCACTTAGATATAACCCAGAATTCAAGTTTACTGGAAAACATACCAGAATACCATCTAAAGAGTATTTTATTACTTATATTTAAATCAAACTACTACAAATGTTCTGAAAGCACAAATATTTTTCTTTATGAAATCACACTTCCCACCCAAAGGCAAATGGTTTATTAAACAGGAAAATTGTTTATATATATACATAAATGAGAATACATCGGAGAAACAAAAACAATACTGGTATCACTTGTAAGGAGGTAGACCCAAGGCCAGTAACATAACGAAACAAACATCTCAGTTATGCCTTAACCTAGAGGTGCACAGTAGATGTGGTCCCTGCAGGTGCTCCCTCTCCTAACTTGCAGTTGCACATAGGTTAAGCTCTTTCCTGGGGTGGAGGGGATGAATGTGCATGTAGGAGATGAGAGTCGGGGGGTGCTACATGGTCTCCCAAAAGCATGGCAGGGAGCAGACTACCCAGAGAAACTCATCAACCGTGCCACTTGCTCCCCTTCCTCAGAGGTCCCAATTCTAGTGAATTGTCCTCGATTCTAGTCTCCCCGCAAAGAAGCTTTGCATGTGAAAAGCCCTTCTGATTAGCCATAGAAATTCCTGATGGATGGTCTGGCATATGCATTAATTTTGCACTGGAGAAAATAAGGTTTGATTGTAAGCTATCACATCTGTAACTACCAGGACAAGTCAAAAACACACACTAGCAGGCTGGTCACCAAAACAGACTCAGTTAACTTACAGAGACGTTTGTCAACAGGGCTGCATTTCACTTTATCTGTAGAAATACACCTATGCCTTGGTGCCACGAATTAAGAAAGCAGCACTGCAGATCCCACGTTTAGCTCACTCCGGGCAAAAGGCTGGCACTTAGTGTTTTCTTTACTAGAAATTCATTACCTAACGATTGTTTTTCTTAATGGACACACATAGGATGACAGAACACTTTGGAAAGCTTTCTTAACAGGCGGTAACCTGACGGCTTATGAAGGCTGCCCCATCACCTTCGCGCCCGTTGCTTTCCCATGCTGTTAGCACTACATCCATTGCCAAACCGTGCCACCCCTCCCTGCTTACTGAAGGATGCCGTGCGTTAAAGTTGCGTGTTCTGTACCACAGAGGAGAACCTCGTGCAAACCCACATGACCACAGCTCACCCCTAGAAGCACGCTCTAATTCAGCGCCAACGTTGCACTCTGGCATTAAAGCTTGACTAGTTCCTAAACTTCTGCCAGCCCAGTGGAGAGAAACACCGCTGTGCTGAGGAGGAGGGCACCTCCCGCACCCCCCAGCCACGGCAGGTCCCTCCGTGCTGCGAGAAGAGCTGCACAAGGAGGACTTCGGCAGCGGGGCCGGCTCTGCGCTCCAGCAGCGCCAGCGCTGACAGTCAGCGCCCGTTACTGCCACCCGCGTCAATGCACTTGCGCTCCGCGTACAAAGGGAAAGCGCGCTCGGTGGTCAGCCCCAGAGCAACGGCCCGTCCTGCCCGGGAAGCGAGACATACCCGCGGCGGGAGCAAGCGCCCAGCGCCGTCACTGGGGCAGGGGCGGCACACAGCCCTTCGCTCCTGACGCCAGCGTCAGGTCTCTGGCTGGTCTGGCCGCGAATGAAAACTTCAGAGGCCGAGACTCAAACCCCAGCCCGGCTACAAGGCCGAGCGCGCTCCCCTCGGGCGGGGAAGCCCTCCGCGACACCCAGCACTCGGCCCGGCCGCCAGGGCCACCTGCCCGCTGCCCACGCTCCCACCGCGGCCCCGGAGAGCCCCCGGTGACCGGGGAGACCGTGGACGGGGGGAGAGCGGCGGGGTCTAAGGAGGAAGCGCTGCACAGGCACCCGCCAGCGGCCGCGCCAGGCCCGCCCCGCCGCTGCTGCTGCCCCGAGGCGCCGCCGCCTTGGCCAGGGGGCACGTTTCCCAGCACCCCGCCCCGCCGGCTGGCGGCGGCTCTCGGGTAACGGTGCCCGGTTACACCGCCCGCGGCCCAACGCGGCGGAGGCCCGGCCGGGCGGGGCGAGCTCCCGCGCGCAGCCACGTCACCGCCGGCTCACGCCAGGAGCGGGGCGCGGGGCGGCGC
>JAVSBS010004908.1:15551-28931 GCA_033124195.1 Coracias cyanogaster | reverse complement strand
CCAGGGATGGGGCAGCCACCACCTCTCTGGGCAACCTGCGCCAGGCTCTCACCACCCTCAGTGTCCAAAATTTCTTCCTTCTCTCGAGTCTAAATCTCCCTCTCACAGTTTAAAACCATCACCCTTTGTGATCACCCATAGGAGTTTTCCCTTTAGAACTTTACTCTCTGCAATCCTGGACTTCACCTGTATTTGCAATCCAGAATAAAGACCCTTTTTTGAAGTGATACAAAGAGCGTTGTAATTTCCACCCAACAGGAAAATCTGCTGGCAGCAATAAATGCTCAGACATTTTTTCAGAGGCACTGGGGACCTGCAGATCCTTAGAGAAGTCAGCTGAGACTGGAGGTGCTGAGTTCAGACAGCGTCTGAATTTTGTGTTGTTGGGCACTAACAGCCGTGGCACCCTTTAGAGCCAAGGGCAGGAGTCTGTCTTTGCTCCTCACCCTTTTCAGAGTGATTTTCATGAACACGAGGAGCCGTTGCTACTCATATATTGCAAACTTGGAAGGTGTTGGAGTCAAACTAACATTTGACTGATGAAAATACAGTTATTTCATTTTGGGGCATTGACATTTCTACTTCTTGATTGCCCCGTGACTACTAGTACTGATGTAGTTAATGTAACCAACAGCTCTCTGAAAACACCTGATGTGTGCGTCTGATTTTTTCAGGAACGTGACAAGCTGTTAAGGTACAGGAAGCAAAGGAAAAAAATGACAAGAATTCCTAAGGTAAAAAAAAAAGCTCGTATCATGACCTGTTGATGGGCACGCTGGCTTCCCAGGGAGCTGCGAGCACTGGGGGAATGTTCTTGAGGGTCTGTAAATAGGTCCTCATCTTAAATTTGACATGTGTAGTTCAAGGACATTCACAGAATGTATGGGGAGGTTCAGAGAAGATCTGGTAGGGCCAGGGGACCTGTTGGCGTTGCGCATGACGCATGTTTGCACGCTCTGTGTTCACCTCGAGCACTCCCACGGGACTCAGTGGTGTGTAATTGTCTTAAGATGAGACAGATTTTATGAATTAACACATCTTGAAATGAGCTTTTAATGGCACTGCCTGAAAACATATGTAGGTTGTAAATAATTCATTATGGAGTTTAGTAACATGCAAAAATTGCTGGTTGCAAGAAGCAACGGTTAGAGCTCAGGGAAAAAGAAAACATTAGTTAAGGGACATTTGGCAGGATGTTAACAGGAATATTAAGACAGTATTGACGTCATCAGGTACAATGTCAGGGACCTCAGAACGAGCTGTGTTCTACATATGAGGAATTAAGGCGTCACTGGAGCTAATGAATCTAAAATGATGAATTGCAGTCGATGTGGGATAACTCCTTAACTCCTGTCATCCTGCAAACGGCCAACAGGCCTTTGAGAGAAAATTATGTCTTGTCTCCTTCAGAAGTTATCCACTGCAAACTGAAACAAAAAGCCAAAATCTAGAAATGTTTCTGTGTGTTAGCAATTAAAAATACTTTAGAACTGTGTTTGAAATGTCACCTCTGGCTTTCAAGTGTTTAACAGCAAATCTGTCTTTACCACCACCACCGTCATTCTTTTAAACAGAAAGCAGCTTTGAGTGGAAAAACGGGTTTCTTCAAACTGGAAAGCCATTGCTGTGGTGACCAGCTTCACATTTTCAAGTAGAACATATTTTTGCAAGCCTAGCTTTTCCTGGGAAAGTTGTGACAGTGGCAGGAGGGATGTTGTGGTGATGACAATGGATTAACAAAGACATTTCGGTGCCCAGCTCCCACCCCATGCTGGGCTGACCACGCAAAGGGTGACCTGCTTTTCTGGAGAAATCGGGAGGAAATAGAGTAAAATGAGGCAAGGGCTTGGAGGCTGCGCACTGTGACACCTCGTGACAAATACAGCCATTAGTGATTCAAATCATCTTAGCCATTGTTGGAGAGCTGTCAAGGGGGGAAAAACTCTCTGTGTACATACACGTAAAGAACAGGGCTGGTTTTTCAGAAGGCAGTAGAGGTTATAACCAGTGACCTGGGACAGAGATTCCTCCAGAGGTGGATGGGTTCAAATCCCACACAAACGTGGGGTTTGGCCATGCCCCGTGTCACCGCTGCCCCTGATGCCATCAGGCTGGCACGGCCGGTGGCACTGCTGCTGAGTGGCACGGCCGCGCTCGCTGACACCCTGTCTCTGCCAGAAGCCAGTTGTGGAGACGTTTTTTGGCTACGATGAAGAAGCTTCCTTGGAGTCTGATGGTTCCTCTATCTCATACCAAACTGACCGGACAGACCAAACCCCTTGCACTCCTGAAGATGACTTGGAAGAGGTATTCATCAAAAATTTGTCTTATTTAGTTTTGAAACCTTGCTACTAATTTTTAATGAGATTGCTGCTCTGTTACATCATTTATTTGTCACCTCTGGCTAGAAAATTAAAAATTTAGGTTAAATTTAATACTATGCATGTTGGCTATTATCTCTGGATCTCTAGCCTTCAGTAACCTTACAGCTAAAAGCTAGGCTGGAAATATATCCTAAAAATACTAGATTTATAATGAGTTTCTAAGTTAGAGGTCTGAAAAGACCGAGAAGCTGGACAACTTCAAGAAGACATGTCCACATGGAGAATTATTGCAGATTTGTGCCCATGTAGTTTGGTTCAAGCCCTTTTATTTGTCATGTTGACCTGAGCACGGAGCGATGAGGTCTGTGTTTTGGAAGGAGGAGAAAGCCGTGACACGAAGCCCCAAAGCAAGGCTGTCTCCTCACCACTACCCTGAGCTGGGGGCTTTTCTGGAGGCTCTGAATGCAGAGCACACCAAGACAGCTGGAAATACAAATAGAAGTGGTTGTTCCTGGTGTTTTGCAGGGCTTCCCTACAAAAGCCTTCCTGAGTGTGTATCAGATCACTGCACCCCTGCATGTTTCTGGGTCTAACAAGCATCTTGTAATAAACAAAAACTTGCTCATAATGACTCACAGCCTTTTTATGGGATGGCTGCAGTTCTTCACCTGCCGTTTCACCTCTTCCATGGCTTGTAATTAGATCTGTTCAAAGGGATCCTGAAGAATTCCGATCTCCACCATAAAAGACACACAACTGGTTCCCAGGCGTGTGCTGTGCTGCAGGGAAGCTGGATGGATTTTTATATGTATGAGCCTATTTATTTCTCATTCCTGTATTGACATTTTCCCCCTGTTCTGACAGCCCCCAGTTTGCGCAGCCAGCAGTGTAATTTCATTCCGTGTAGAGTGAAATATTCCACTCTACCTGACATGAAAGCATTCAGTGCAGGATATTGTGAAGAGAACGAAGAAGATGAAGGGCTCTTTTCATGTTGATGTCACCATTTCTACAAGTATTAACTCTAGATTAGTGTTTTAATAATTGAGCGAGACTGTCAGGCTTGGCTTATCCTCCAGATTGGAAACCTTTTGTTGTTTCAAGAAAGTGGTATTTTCACCTTTAAATGTCATGACTTTGCCTGGTACGATGATACAGGGCAATTCAGACATCGATGTATATGGACGGCAAGCTCTAATCTTTCCAACGAAGGGGGAATTATCTTCTGGGTTTTGGTTTTTTTTTAATATATTGCATTTTCTTGAAGTAATTCTATGGAGGAGATGTTTAAGGGGCAAAAGAGAAAAAGTCTAAGGACACACAACAAGATCCTTAGTACTCTCCTTCCCAAACCGCATTTTGAAAGTAATAATTAGAGCACTTGGTAGAGAAAGCACACGTAACCCTCTCTTACAATAGTTTTTCACTTTCATTACTTAGACAAAAGCAACTGGTGCAACGCATCTTTGTTTTTAACTCCAGGGCATGGCCAAGGAAGAGACAGAACTGCGGTTCCGGCAGCTGACGATGGAGTACCAGGCTCTGCAACGAGCCTACGCCCTATTGCAAGAACAGGTCGGAGGAACATTGGATGCAGAACGAGAAGTTAAGGTCTAAATGGCTTATATTACATGAAAATAAAGGATTGTAATTGTATGGGGGTTTCCGATTGTACTTGCTCAGGTTGTTTTCAAGCCAAACTGGGGCCAGGCAGCCCCTCCAGCATGCTGCCAGCCAGGGGTGGGGGCAGGGGACCCGGGCTGGGGCTGCTGCCAAGGTGGGCTCTGGGGTCTCCATCTCCAGCCAGCTTGTCCAGCATCCACCATGACATGCTGGTTTGCTGGAGGAACCACCAGTACTAATTTACTCTTTCCACTTTTGATCAGTTTAATAGAAATTCAGAGAGACTTTTTATCAGAAATCCTTAAAATTAAGCTCTTTTTCTATAAAACTCTAGCCTTAAAAAATATAATGCTTGGTATTAAATTCCTTCTGGGTTCTGTGAGATTACATGATTCCTCATAAAATGTTTAGAAGGCTTATAGCCGAGATTCTTTTTCTTAATTAAATTGCAAAGTGTCCTATGCCATTCTTCCTGCCTATCTCCTCACACAGCCCACGTGGCTTCAAACATCTGGCGTGAAATGTTACGTTTGTTGTGAGCGTGTCGAACACTACAAGAAGCTGGCAGGACTTACCATGCACAGAATGCAGGGGTGAATACAGCGAATGAAGGACAAATTCTGTTCTGAGCTAACAGTTTTATGTTAAATAGGAGCAATGTAGCTGCAAAGTCCTGATTTGGTTCTACATCTGTTGTGTGAATGCGTTCTCCAGGAACACTCACAGTAGCTCAAGGTGAGGATGAGGATGCTGGGAGATACCCAACCTGGTGCAGCCGGTGAGGACACCTTCAATGGGGACATCTCCAGCAATTGCAACCCAGTATCAGGTTCCATCAGCCTGTGACTGTCCCTGCTGTGGGCAGTTCCCTGGCCCCAGTTAGGCATAAACCAAATTCCTCCAGCTGAAGTCCATCACTACAACAATATTTTGGCTTTCCTAGCTGTAGAACTAGCTTGGTTTTCTTCCACTGAATAGTTCGATGAATTAACTGCTCATTTCACATGGTTTCCTCTGGTGAGTTCCTCGCAGCCACCCAGGTTTAGCAGCATCTCTCCTCTCCCAGCACCTCCCAGTTTGGCCATCGCAGGCACCCCAGTCTCTCTGAACGGCCAAGCTGCATTAAAGCTGATGTTCCCAGAAGCAGGCGCTTGGCTCTGCAGGGTTGGGGACTGCACATGTAAAGAAAATCATAACGAAACAAAACGCACCCAACCTGAAAAGTGACATAATTTTATTTTTTCCATAGTGAGACAGAAAGAGAGAGAACAATGCAGGTAACGCAAACAAAGGAGATGGTTTTCATTGTGGGTAACAGGACAGCAGATACGTGGTTTGAGGAAAGAAAATGTTCTATAAAACAATGTTTAATGAGTAAAACAGCTAATAATAATTACATTCATTCTCCAGAAAACACAGGTAGGCAGGCAGTGCATATTTAAATAAGCATGAAGCTACAAGTAGAGTAAAACATTCCACACCACACATTAAGACCGTAAGCCAGGGCAGCGAAAACCAACACAGACTGCCAGTGTGTGATGTGACACGCGTACAGTCTTTTCTGATCTTAACTCACCCAAAATTAAAAAGAAACCCATGTGCCCAGAACTGTGGCGTAATAATCTTCATTCGTTCTCACAGAGAAATGAGTCTTCATGTTACTTTGGCTTTTGCTGTAGAATGGGGACTCTCAGAGCCAGCTCAAAGCAGCAATTTATATGTTTCTCTGCCACTCCCTACATGATAGGATGCTATTTATGTTAGTCTTGACTTAAGTCTCAAAATTGTTATCCTCTTTCAGACTTCATTTTATGATTAATGACTACTGCTGTGTGCTTAGCTGCAAATTTATTCTGCCAAAGAACTTAAAAAAATATTTGTTGAACTTATTCGATGTTTTGAGTATTTTCTGTACCCCTGTTAGGTTTTGTCATTTAAAGAAAGTTTGATTTATTATTTTTTTTCCTTTTTCCCTCATATCCCACAGACACGTGAGCAGCTCCAGGCAGAAATACACCGGTCGCAGGCTCAGATAGAAGACCTGGAGAAGGCTCTGGCTGAGCAGGGGCAGGTAATGCGGGCAGCCAAGCACCAAAAAAAAGCAAAGCACAACAGAAAATGTTCTTTGAGCACTTTAAAATAATACTAAATTATTTTACCATTACCCTCTTATTATTGTTAACCTTACTGATAAATAATGTTCTGGGGTTTGTGGTTTTTGTAGATTCATCAGACTAAGACATTCATTTCAAAACAAGGCTTATTTTCCCCACTGTTCAAAAATATGTAATTTGTACTCAGTGTAATAAAAATATAGTGACAGATACATACCTAGAAGTAGCCCTTTTAATGCAAACCAATGGTTTTTATCTGAAAGAATTTTTTAATCATTGGAGCATTTCTGTTCCATTTGCACACTACAGCTTTTGTTCAAATAAGCTGGAAAACTTTCGCTTAGGACATTATTTTAGGAAATAATGGAATTACAGTTTCAGATGCAATGTTGGTCTGTCCCTCTTCTCTACGTGTGTGATTTTAATGAAACGCTTGCTGCTGTGTGTGCTAAACCCAACCAGCTTCACCCACAATACTGCTCTGCTTGTTTCTTTTTCAAGGACATGAAGTGGATTGAAGAGAAGCAAGCTTTGTACAGAAGAAATCAAGAACTGGTAGAAAAGGTCTTCAATGTTCCTATTTGTTTTATTCAAATAATATTTGTGGCCTAAGGAATGCCGGAGGTGCAATATTTTGGTCTGTATCACACAGCTCCACTGGAAATAATTAATGTATAACAAGATCTTTATAAGTCTGCCTAGAAGAAGTGGTTTTCTGGCATTCCCTGCCACCACAGAGGCTCTGGAGAAGAGCCCCACGTCCTCTGGAGCTGGTGCCACACGTCCCTGTTCCTGCTGCCCCAGGGGTGGGCTGGGACCCTTGTGCTCACGCTGACCTCGGCACTCCCCCAGCACGGTCAGCACGTGCTGGGTCTCAAGCGACGCCGCAAACAGCACTAACAGCACGTTGCTTTGCTTTTCAGATAAAACAAATGGAAGCCGAGGAAGCTCGCTTAAAACATGATGTCCAGGACGCAAAGGACCAAAACGAGCTCCTGGAGTTCAGGATCCTGGAGCTTGAAGTGAGCACGTGTTGCTGCTACGGTCCTGCCTGCCTGCCCTGGGCTGTGCGAGCCATGGCCGTGGGCATCGCAGGGTTGGGAACTCGCCCGCTTTGATGTAAAGGGCTACGTGGCATTGAACGGGACCAAAGGGTTTGGTACAAAGTGTTAACAAAAGAGACAAGAACCCCAGGCACCCAGGGATCAATATTCTTGATAGGTTGTTCAGTCTTTAAGATCCCAAGGATTGGCTCGTGATGTAGATACAGGTTTTACTGCACACCATCTGTTCTGAGAGGACAAGAGACAAAACCAGAACAGATCATACATAGGAAAGAAAAAGAAAGAGGAACTTTTTTTCGTTTCCAAAAATCATCAATGTGTCTCACCTCTTGCTAAACCTGCAGAGAAGGAGCCACATGGCCTGGACCGCTGTAGTTACCGCTCTGTTTATACACCAGTGCCTGAGTGAACAGAACCTATAAGCTCTTGGAAACTGTTTCGGAAATCTCCAAAGAGCGATTAACAGAGCAGCCACTGACAACAACAATGTGAATGCTGTCTGTGGTATACTAGGTACCAGTGCATAGTTTTATTCAAACATATTAGGTAGTCAAAATAATAGGGGAGTGGTCATGACCAGTGCCCAGTGGAGAAGCATAGTGGGAAAATATTGGCGCTGTTCATATGGGGCCTACAAGAGAGCTGAGGAGGGACGTTTTACAAGGGCTTGTGTTGACAGGATGAGGGGTAATGGGTTCAAGATGGAAAAGGGGAGATTTAGATTAGAAATTAGGAAGAATTTCTTCACTCTGAGGGTGGGGAGACACTGGCCTAGGTTGCCCAGGGAAGCTGTGGATGCTCCATCCCTGGAGGTGTTCAAGGCCAGGCTGGATGGGGCCTTGAGCAACCTGGTTTAGTGGGAGGTGTCCCTGCCCATGGCAGGGGTGGTGGAACTAGACAAACCTTGAGGTCTCTTCCAATCCAAACCATTCTATCATTCTATGATGTGATCCAGCAGGCACAGCAGCAGCAGCTCCAAGCCAGCCTGCCAGAGACTTCATCTCCTGAACAGCCACATCTATTGTGAGACGCTTGGGCAGATTCCCAAAGGCTGAGGCTCTAATTGTGCCAGGGTTTTAGTATGCTTTGGGCTTTTTCTAGGGTTTTGGACATCTGTCTGATTGCGATGACTCGGAGAATGGTTCTCATTGCAGGGAGAGCTTTGAAGCTGTGGGATTGCAGGAAGCTGCAGGAAGCAGATGGATTTAACTGACAAATTGAAGCTCACTGAGTTTTCGTTTAATTAACTTTTAATTGGCAAATTTGGGGCTCATGCATTTTTAGTATAATTAGCTGCTTAAATTAGCTTTTAACAGAGGTTTATATTTAGAAGCATGCTTTTTATATCCCATGTCTGGTTTTATACTGTATCCATGCTGTGATTCCTTTTAAGCCAGCTGCTTTAACTCTGTCACTCCAAAGTGTAAGATCTGGAAGCTGCTCCAGGGACCTGGAGCAGGAAGAATCAGATGCACAGTCCCACAAGGATTATCCCTAGACTTCCTTGCTGTGTGGGGTTTCCAGTCACTTTGCACCACTTCATAGAGTCAAAGGAAGACCAGAAAATAAAGGACCCTGGGAAATCAGGTATATATTCCCTGACCCAGTGAACACGAGACTGGGGCAGACTGTCCAGATGCCAGGCTGCACAAGGGACACACAACCTGTGGAACTTGCTGCTGCAGGTTTGCAGTGCTGTCAACTCCTCTGTCACCACGAGAAGAGACATTGAAGCTGGAGCCAGTACAGATCCCTCAGACCTGAGCACCTCAGTGAAGTTCTTGAAGTTGGCAAGTGGGTCCCTGCCACCTCATTTAGTGACTAGAAAGAGATGGGCATGGAGAGAGCCAGGCCACTGGACAGCTTGCCCTTGGGTGTGTTCTCCAAGGCATGGAGACTGCTGCTCCTGCGAAAAAATACCTCCATAAATTGGGATGGATTGCGGTCAAAGAATGAATTCTGTTGAAGTAAGAGTTCCCCAGAGGAGTGTATGCAAAGGAATTTAAACAAGTTCCAGCCACAAAGAAAAACCTCTGATTGTCCCAGTTGAAATCAGCAGAAAAGAAAACCTGGCACAAGGTATCAAGGAGGTGACCATACAGCCATGATCTGCTCCTCTTCCCAAGGCTGTACCTGCTTTCTATTTTACGAAGTAAATTCACAAGCAAGGCAGGCAGATCCATATTGGTCTTAATCCACCAGAGTGAGGGCAACAGAGAGGACGGAACAGCATGGCCAGCATTTGTGAGGGCTGTAATATGTAAATCTGCTTTTTCCTTGGGATGAATAAACTCCACATTTTTCTTCTCTTTGCTAAGTTCTGTGTAAACAGGACAAGAAATATGTTGTGGAGGAATGACCTTTTCCCAAACCAAAGAAGAAAGGCATTGTTGGGTCTCTACTCTTCCTGGTAAAAAGGTCAAAAAATATTTTAAGAACCGCGGAAAGAATGGAGATGTGGGTAAATGGAAATTCAAATGGAGTAGGAAACAATAGTGAGGATTAGGTCATCCCCAGCATGAACGGGGAGAAAATGTGAGGGATTCAAGTGGTCTGCACCCTGGTTTCCTCACCCGTTATGGGCAAAGGGAGGACTGAGCTCTCAACACCCGTGCAGTCCAGGAGTAAATGAATGGGGGGGCAGGGGGGAAGCGAGACCACCCACGACACTGTCCCTGCGGTGACAGAGAGGCTTTGGGGGCAGGTTCCTCCAGGCTAAAGCCCATCCACGAGAGGGAGACCTGATGCCTGGGAGATGGAGCCTCACCTCTTCCCGCTGGGCTGGGACCCCGGGGAGCCTTCACCCCCCTCTCTGTTAATACTTGCTCATTTAATGATTGCACATCAATTGACTGTGCATTTTCAGTAGCCTCTGGTTATCATCTGTCCCCAGCACTTGCTCAAGGATTTAGGTTCATGTATGCCTGACAGATAGAAAGCAACTGTCCGGAAGCCTCCCACACAAGACTTTTGCCAGGGAAAAAGCTGGATTTACATAAAATAAAAATTCCCTAATTTCTGGAAAAGGTCTGATTTCTGCAGAAATGTTGGAAAATTGAGGGGAGGGGAAGATATTTTTCCACTGACCAAAGCAGGAAAAAAAAAAAAGGTTGGTTTTTCACTGTGATTTCCTTCAGAAATTTCTGCCATCATTTCTGACATCTTTCAAAAAGCATTTTTCCAGGCCCTGAGGATTATAAGGTCACAGTTTCTCCAGCAGAATGGCCCTGGGGGAGCCAAAATTGCAGAGTGGAGTGAGAAGCCGCATCCACTCTGAGCCAGGGGATCTCCACGTGCCCGACCTCTCTTCCCCATGCATGGCAATTGGGATTTGTTCCCTCACTGGCTCATCCCCATGCAGATTTTGGCCAGAGACCCCAGCAGCCCAAGGTAGCTCCAGTCTATTCCTCTTCTTGTTTGGTGCAGCCCAAGCCTTCATGCTCTTGCTTCATCCTCTTGATTTAGTTGCCAGGGGGCTTTGCTCTCTGTCAGCTGCAGGTCTGTTCTCAGACCCCAATATTCAAGAGTTCAGCTGTCCTTTCAGTCTGCAGAAAGGAAAATTTAGGACTCAGTGAGCCAGAGAACAGATGGGCAGATGGTAGTAAGAATGGAAACCTTTGCCTATGAGGAGATGAGAAGTACCACATCCACAGGGCTGCAGCGCTTTACCCGGCAGCAGGCATGCCCAGGGGGGCCTGGAGCAAGGCTGGTATATGTGAGAAAACCTCCTTGTCAGAAGGGCTGAGGAGAGCTCCAGCTGTTTGCAGGGAACCTCTGCACCTGGCCAATCCAATAAATCTGTCATGAATTCAGCAGCCACCAACTGCCGTCCCAGCAGGGTGGCTCCTATCATGCCATTTGCACATCCTGCCTAGGGGAAAAGTGCCCAGAAGTATTAAAGCCAGGCCGTGTTTCATAAATTGATCACATCCCGAGCCTTTCAGGCCTGCAGTGAGTCAGCACCAAATGCCCAAAGGGTTATTTCCCCAGACCTCTAAAAGGGAATAAACTGTCGGGTTAAAAGGCTGTATTTATCAAATTGAGGTAGAGACTCCCCTGCTTCCTACGTGATCTCAAATAAATTAGAAGCCCATCTGTTGTGCTTGGTTCCAAGAAATTAATTACTTCCAAGGGTGACAAGTTTTTACAATAAAGTAATTATCAAGCTAATAATAAAGGCAAAGGTTGGACCTACAACAAGAGGAAATTGCTGTAACTCCAGGGCCTGCAGCTGGGTGCTGCTGAGACTTGCCCCAGGAGAAACGATCAGGAATGGTCTCCTAGAGACAGGGCAAGGACAATTTGGGAATTAGCAGTGCATTTTACTGGGAAGTTGGGAATCTTTTGCTATTTTGGCAAGGTGACTGTGCTGAGGACAGCATGGCTTAGTGCGCAGTTGGCCTTGGGGAAATGGTTTAGAAATTGCCTCGTAGGCATTTGGTCTGTCCCGGTAAACATGGGCTTAGGCTTCAGGACTTACAGAAAAGAAAAAGCCACTAAGACCTGATTTTTAAAACAATTTAGCTGATTGAGACATAAACAAGGTTTCCAATGAAGGTTTCCAATGAGGAGCTCAGGCTGTAGGCCAGCAGTCTGCCTGCATGGGCAAGGTTGCACTTGTCACCTTGTCCCCACCTCTGGGCCCCAGGGATGCCCAGAGCCGAGGCTGCTGCATCTCTGGGGTTAATCCACTGTTGGTGGCCTGAAGCCCTGGGAACAGGAGACAGTGTGATGAAGGGGTCAGGCTCTGCAAAGCAGTGGGAGCCTTTGGGACTCAGCAGCCAGAGGAACTGCCAGCTTCAAGATCCATGCTTGGGGTGAGTCCCACATGGGCAAGAAATCAGCCTCTGTGTCAGTGGCTTTTCTCTATAGGAGTAAGTCAACAAGCTACGTCTAGACCTAGGGTCAGTTTAATTGAGACAGTCTCTGCCTTTGGTTGAGTGGTGAGTATCTATGAATAAATACCTGTGGACAGGGTGGGCTGACCAGCCCTGATATTATTGTTCCTCTGAAAAGGGGCACAAAGCAGAGCTGAGGATGGGACAGGGACTTTCTGTGCAGCTTTCTCCAGCCTCTGCCCAGGGAATGGAAATGATTCTTCCTTTTCCAAGTGGTGATGTCTTGCAGAGCACCTCAGACCTCACGAGAAGCTCCCAGTGGGTTTTGGCCCTGACTCACATGCTCACCAGCTAAATATCTGCTGAACAACAGCACAGTACTGGCTCAGAGACTAGGTCTTCCTACATTTCAGTCTCTTTTCTTTGCCTTTATGGCTACCCCAACCCTAGCCTGTTCTCCACAGCTTATCTAGATATTTTCATTTAAAAAGAGGACAAAGCAAGCCAAGCCCCATAAGCAGCCACTTGATTTTAGCATTAAAAAAATAGAGCAGCTGGTGATAAAAATTACTGTTGTATATCCAAGAGGAATTGTGCTGATTAGTAATAAAACAAATGGAAACACAACCAATTTCAAGGGAAGAAAGGGCAGGATTCCCCTCTTTTGGAGCACATATTAGCAGGAATACAGGGACACCAGTGACAGGGAAGAGTACTTCTCATTCTGCTGAGTGTAATTTTCCTTACCAGAAACAGGCTTTACCAGGAAGTTTCCCAGGAAATCATGCAAGCAAACCCACCCAACCGCACAATGCTCTTTCTCTCTGATGTGTCCACGTGAGCCGTGGCTTCACCGAGCGATGTTGCAGCCCCACTGGGGCAAAAATGAGGAGAGGTTTCTGAAGTGTCCAGATAATATTCCTGCCACTTCTAAAAATACCCAGCACTATGGAGACAAGCTTTGGCTTCACACAATTGAATGTTTCTGGGTTGGCTCGGATGTTTCTCCTAAGCCACGTCATTGTTAAAGACACAGGGCTATTCATATGGAGACCAAGGAGTTTTTTCCCACATAGCTAATGGCCAAAAAAGTGATGAATCAGGCCTTTGGGGTGATTTATCTATTTCAGTCTCTCCTCAACTGTATTTTCTATTTCTAGCACCCACTGTCATTCAGGAAAATCTTGTAGGTATCAACAGCAACCATGACTCACTCTCTGGCTCTCATAGCTGTCATGAACAATTTTCGCTAGGATACAGATTTTGGCATGCTGGGCTGGAGCGAGTGGCTCTCTGGGACCAACACCACTGCTGTGGAGAGGGAAAATGCTCCACTTCTTATGAGTCAGCCCAAACACTGTGGCCTTCTTTGTATTGTCATCATTAACACAAGCCTGTTTAGTTGGAGGCATTGGTA
>JAVSBS010004907.1:35452-57174 GCA_033124195.1 Coracias cyanogaster | reverse complement strand
CTGGGATTGTTTAGTATGGAGAACAGGAGGCTGAGGGGAGAGCTTATTGCTCTCTACAACTACCTAAAAGGAGGTTGTAGTGGGGCTGGTGTTGGTTTCTTCTCCCAGGTAAAAAATGGTAGGACGAGAAGTAATGCCCTCAAGTTGCACCAGGAGAGGTTTAGACTGGATATGAGGAAGAAGCTTTTACTGAAAGAGTGGTCAGGCATTGGAACAGGCTGCCCAGGGAAGTGGTGGAGTCAGCATCCCTGTAAGTGTTCAAAAAACAGGTGGATATGGCACTTCGAGACATGGTCTAGGGATTAGGGAGATATTAAAAGAAGGTTGGACTAGATGATCCCTCTAGGACCATCTAGGTCTTTTCCAACTTAAATGATTCTGTCATTCAATTTTCAATGGAAACTCTCATTATCTATTTACATTAATGCACGTCTCAGTTTTGTTTAGAATAGTAACACTGAGTTTGGTTATGTCTTTTTTTACAGGTTTTCCTATTTATAATTTTAAAATACTGAGCATATCACATTTCTCCGTAAGTCAATATTCTCTGTTATTTGCAGTTACTTAAAATAATATTTTGGCTACAATTAAGATGGCAGCAATCTTCTTGTTAATGCAATGGAGAGATTCATATCTAGAAAGTGGGAATTTGTAGCTCTGAAGAAATAAAAAGTTTCGTCATCTTACAGTAGTAACCAAAATGAAATTTAGTTTAAACAGTTTACAAAGGGACGCTGTCTATCTAGCCCATATCCAGGGCTAAACTAGAGCAGTTGCTCTATCACCTGATGACCCCGCTCCTGTAAAGAAGGGGGATCGGGAAAAGGAGACACGAGAGTTGAAATGAAGATGCATGAAAACATGCCAAACTAATACCAATGCCAATATAAAGTATACAAAGTTATTGTAAGCCCAGCAAAGATACAGCAGTCACAATAAATGGGAAGGCAGTGCTCAGGAGCCGAGAAGGAAGAGGAGCAGGAGAAGGAGGAGCCCAAGCAGGAGATCCCCCTCTCCTCCTCAAACTTCCCTCTTTATAATGAGTGTGATGTTTATGGTAAAGGATACAGCTGTGAGCCAGCTCAGGTCAACCAAGAGAGAAGCTTAGAGGCTTAACTGGAACATTTTAGTTGTTCTATCTTTATTTTTTAAATTTCAATCTTTTCTTTGTCCTTTTTTACACCATCTTTCTGATTAATATTTTTGTATGGGCTGAATTCTGTCTTCTTTCACATTGGACGGGATCCATCAGATGATATTTCCACTAATCAGATCAGGATTTATTATTTTCCTCTTCTCACATTGTCTCAGATGCTTAGAGAGAAGGATGAAAATAAATGGTTTTACATCATTTCTAACAAGACAGAGGAGACAGGCCATGGCTGTCAGGCAAAGTGACAGCCACAGACAACGTGTACATTGCTTTGTTCTTCCCTTCAAAGCCCAATTTGGTTCATCTCTAGCATTTCACTCGATTACATAGCACATAAATGTCTCACATGGATTTTATTTTTGACAAGAATATATTTCAGTAAACGCGTTTTTTTTTTTTTTTTTTTCTTTCTTTCTTTCTTTCTTTCTTTTTATGAGAATCATGTTATTTATGTACAAAAGCACTGGACTGGCACTAAATTTTCAGGTTTGCTCATATTCCATTCTGGAGTTTCTATATGCTCTTGGATATTGTCACTGAGAAGATCAATCACCTCTTTTAAACCTAGACATTTGAAATTCAGCTGTCACACTTAGAATTCCCTCCAGAGCACATGGAGAGAGGAGGCAACCCCCCTGGAGGTGTCTGCCTTGGGGGAATTACACCCCAAGTGCCTGTGGGTCTCTGTGACTGCACGGATAGTGCAATATTCAAATACCTGGTTACATGCCCTGGATACCATCTCCAGTCCCCCAAATTCCCACCTGTAAAATCACATAATAGTAGTTCCTTTTTGCAATGAAAATGCACAAGCCTGTAGGTTGGTGAGGGCTCCAGAGGATAATATGATGGGTCATATATAGATTTTTTTAACTTTGGCCTTAAGCCTTGGAGAAGGGTCACTCTGAACTCAACATTTCAGCTGTGCAGAGCTCTGTGATACTCCTTCAGCGTTATCTGGATTTTGTGGGCACATAGTCGATCTTGCAGTTGTTAATGCAACCTGCCAGTGTCTGCGCATGCATTTTTGCAGTAGCCACCAACCCAGATACCTTTTTTCTTGTGTTTTGTCCATGTTTGGATTTCTTTGGCTAGGACTGCTGACAGCGTCTGAGCTGCTATTTCTTGAAGCCAGAGGCAGAGCATGACCAGGAGAAGACAACTTCTGACATCAGACAGTCTGATAAGACTGTCAAGGAGATTTGTATATTAGAGTATCCCCAAGGTAAATTCCAGTCTTCTCTTAAAACATCATTCTTCATCTCAAGACAAAGTCTAAGAGTATGGAATAATCTACCCAGAGCACTGTGCCTCTGCCTCAGTGCAATGAATCTTTTCTTCTAATGATATCAAGACACACAATCTATTAATTATGTTTTAAATAGGTAAAACTTGGCATATAAAAGTTACATACATCACCCAAGCTGGTGTTTGACTGTTATGCAGCAGCTGATTGAAATGCCTTCATTTTCTACTTCTGAATTAATTACTTTCTTCTTCCCAGGTGTAGATTTGTGTATTTTGTTTCTCAGTGGCATTTTCAGAAACCAGTGTGTTTGATATGGGTGCTGAACTGGTTTCATTTAGAATGCATGAGGGTACAGTAATGAAAAGCTATTTGCTTAGGAAAACTGGTAGCTGAATGAAGAGATGTCTTGAAAGGAGAAAGAGTGCTTAATATTCATGGACATATTTGAGTCGTCTTTTATGTTCTGCCAAAAAGAAGCCTATTCTTCTTACCTTAATGGCATTTAGATTTCCAAGGAGATTGCCCCCTTAATTATCCAGGTACCATTTATTGGGCCAGGAAAACACATTAACAAAAGATATTTGTAAAAACTTGTGGACATTCTGAATGAGATTTTTCTCACTTAGTTTTACTTACTCTTTTAAGAAGAGTTTATTTTGAAAGAAAAGCTCACTGGTTACAACCAAAATGAGCACAAGTAACACATTCTGTAACATTCAAAAGTACCACTGCTTTGCACCTTTAAGTCATACAGTGACACAGATATAAATACGTAGCTATGACAGCTCTGCAGTGAAAAGTCCTAGTGAAGCATCAGTGTTCAGCTGCCAAATAACAGCTTGAATTTTGAAATTAATTGGCTTAAATGTCCTTTTGTTCGGCTGGGTTTTCCCTGGTGATTTAGTGCATTAGATTATGACTATAATTAACATTAAAGAAAGTTTTTTAGATGCTTTCATCCAAAAAGTAAAGGAACATGCCTTTTGCTTAGTAGTTTAAACTCTAAATACAAGCATGACTTTCCTCTCTGAGTCAGAGATGATGAAAAAGGGAAGGAACACTGTTGCTACAGTGGAACTGAATGGTTTCCCATGAAGCTGTAGCTCCAAATGAAGACAGGGCTCTACGCAGGTAAATTGGGGAGCTCATTCCCATAAGGGAAGCAGCAGCTCCTGGAGGAAATGGTCACTGGAACACAACTCAGGTATTACTGGGACATCCCTACTTCATCTGGGAGAGGGTGAGGAAAGAATTAATCCTTCACTGCCTTTTCTGATGTTTGTAAATCTCCTGAATCCTCTCTGACATGACTATCACTGGCCTCATTCACTGCCTAACCTGGAGACTGCAGCAGGCATTTCAGTCTTGTATGCTCCCCTTGTTTGCATGAGAGGCAGAGCCATAGTTCAAACACTTGCTGCATGGGTTTGCGCTAGAGAAGTCTGCATGTGGTGCCTGTACTGTAATCCAGGTTGCTCTGCTGTGACTACACCTGGGAGTCCTAGCTCTTTGTTGCTGCTTAGCCAGTTAGTCCTCATTACACATCCTACATCATATGAAGTATTGCTGTATGAATTTCAACAGTCACTTCTCATAGATAATGAAGATTACAGTAGTAGATTTTAAAGACTGGCTACTATTTGAGGGCAGATAAGTTAAAATGTACCTGACAGTAGATTTTTTTCCTTAAGCTAGTGGAAAAAAACATAGTGAAAGCTCAAAGGTGAAATAAGTCAGAAATTTTCAAGATTGAGTAGGTACTGAAACACTGGAACAATTTTCCTGGAATTGTGATGGATTTTCTGCCACTTGGCAATGAGGATGGGACCTTTCTGACCAAATCTTGATAGTGCTGACAGGTAAACTGAGCCAGTAACCTTCTTTTCCCTGCAATAGCAATGCAGAGACAGAGACATATTGGGAACACTGTTTGTGTCAGTCTAAATAGGACAGTAAGAACAGTAATGTGAGTTGTAAGATGAAAGTGCCTGTTTTGCTCCGCTGACTATAAAGGCAGTTTTAGTCAACTGATTCTCCTGTGAACTTTTGTTCTGTAGGTACCAAAGGTCAGACAAAAATGAATCACACCCTAAATTCCTTCTTACCATACTGCCATAACTCCAGCTAGATGCATGGGCTTAGTATGCAAAGGATGGTGCAAAGCTCTGATCCTCATGTGATGCAAGAGCTCAGACTGGATGATGGTCCTCCAGTGGAACAACCCTCTGCAAGAGAAATATCTACACCAGGAAGACCTTCATACTTGTAGGAGCAGCAAAAGTGTAACAGTGCAGCTAGAAAAGTGGACAAGTTACTACCACACTGGTCAGAATTGGAAACATCAATCTTCAAAAAACAATTACACTGGAAACTCTGACTTTAACTTATTTCTCCTCCTGAATTAGCTTATTCTAGGGAGCAGGATTGTCAGAATCGATGGAGCAGAGGAAGATGTTGCAAAGGAAAAGATGACAAAAAGGGTTTTGTTTTAGTGCAGTGTCTAGAAAGTGAATTGTGACAGAAACCCAAACCAATACAAGAGTAAACAAATTATTTAGGAAGCCAATTCAAAAAAAGGCTCAGATCCAAATGTTTTGTTTGGCAAATAAAAATAATACATAAATAGCTAGATTCAGGCAAATCATTTCCTATGCAACCCTGGGATGGATTCATGCACAGACATCTTGTTCTGTGAACTATGTGAATTTGTAATGTTACTATCTACGTCAAGAAGAGCCGTGGCTGGGCTTACCTTTGTGTGTGTTCCCTGCTTTCAGAATAATATTTACTGACCTGAGGAAAAAACCCAAAGCACTTCCAGAAATAATTTCCAGCAATTAACCTTCATGTCCTCATTTAAGTAACACCTGTTGAACAATATTACCAGTACATACTTCATTTAAAATATTTATGTAACATCAGAGAACAGTTGGTTTGACTAGGAAGATGCTGAAAAGCACAACCATTCATGTAACTATTCAGTTTGACTAGTGCTGGTCAAAAACTTCTAGTGTGCAGCCAGTAATACAAATACGAACATGCTATACTTTTACTTAGGTATTTCCAGGGCATTATTTTAAATTATATTGTAAGAGTCTTGACTCTTACAAATTATTTCTCCATACTGCATAGAAAGAACCTCCCAGGGACTTTTATAGTAATTTGACAGCTGAACTCTGCAACTTAACTAGATAATTTTTCACTACCAATGGTTCTTAATTTTCTTTCCAAAGGAAATAAAATTCATAGTGAAAATCACTCTTTATTAAATGAAATTTGTAGTGAGCTGGGACACAGAAAATGAGATCATCCCAAAACTTCTTTTTTTTTTTGCAAACTGCTTGTTAACATTCAGGCCTCTGCAAATAGTAAGTGTATGCATATAGTCTTTGCTATTCCTCATTTCAGCCCAGGGCTGAGGCAAAGGAATAACTATTACTCATTTCTCCCTTCTTTTTCCTTTTGCTGAGAGGATTATAGTGTGTCCTCCAAAAGGAAAAGGTGTTTCTGGACTGTTAAAGCAATAAGGAAAAAAAATAATGAAAAAGACACACAGACACACACAAAGTGAGAGGTAAAACTGTACTCTCAAGGAAAGCCTCAAGAGGCATCATGAGCACAGAAGTCTTACATTGATATGTTGTTATGTAGGAAACAACACCTAGGCCTTTGTGCAGGCTTCTGGAGTTTTTTCTGAGTTGTACCTGTCACAGTTAGGACATAAGAAGAAGAAAGGTGCTTGGCAGGATCAGACCATATTCCCCTTTGTCTCTGCCATCTGCCTCACTGCGTGTGAACCTGGAAGAGCATGAGCCCATCTTCTGCTGGGTATTCCTGTCTATTCTTAGCACCCAGAAGGGTTAGATTAGGGGTGTTGGGAGCTACATCCTTACCTATTCCCTTTACTACCTGCTTATGGACCTGTTTCCAAATGTATCCAAAACCTTTTAAAGCCTGCCTCCTTTCCAGAGCAGCATATTCCAGAAATTTGCTATCCATTGGTTAAAAAAATACTTTCTATTGTCTCCCCCAGGCTAGTATACTCATTTCCCAAGTGACCCCTTCTTCTAGGATTGCAGGGTTTGGGAAATAACACCCCATTCATCCCCTTGATGTTTTTGTTAATATCCCATCACATGCCCTCCCAGTCTTTTCCTCAGCTGACACCGTGAACACACCAGCTCTGTAGGCACAATACCTCAGTGCTCTTTGCACCCTGTTGAGCCCTGCCTGAATCTGTCGGTATGGACAGAGCTGTACCTGATCACCGGTAGCTTTGTGAAGGTGTTGTTTTTGAGGCAGCCCGGGTCCCCTTGGCCTCTTACAGTCAGTTAAATGTAGGTGTGTCACAAAGTCTATTCCGTCCTCCTGCCTCCTCAGCAGATCTGTAGGCTTCTATATTGTCACCTTTCTTGGGGCAGCTCTTTTCCCTCCTGAGCAGCACTTTGGTCTAAGATACTAAATTTCAACAGAACTGAATTTGAAGCAGCACATGGTTCATGTCAGCAGCAGGCCAGTGAGCAGCTGCAGCAATGCTTGGTGATAGCCACCCAGAACAACAGCTCTTTGGGACACAAGAGTTGTTTCAGATGAGCAGCAGAGTCCCCCTGCTTTCGCTCCTCTTGCAGTAATGATACCCCCTTGGCTCTCCCCTCATTGCTCCCCTCCTCCCCATAGGATACCTGCATTGAGGAGGAGGCAACAGTGCTGGGACTGGTCCAGTGGGATCAGGGGCTCACTGGTGGGTCAGTAGGCGGGCACTGACAGGCTGGCCAGATGCTGCCAGGCAAAACAGGTTCAAATCTGATTTTCCCTCTGCCTGGCTGTGGGTTTTCCAGAAGCACTTTGTGTCCTTGAGACACCCACTCTTCTAAATTTTACTCCTGTTAATCAAGTTCTGTAGGCACTGGAGAGGGAATAGGAGGAGGATGATGGCTGGGACAACGAACTATGCAGCTACAAAATTGAATTTCCTCTGGCAATCAAGTTATTAACACAAAACAGTGAGCAATCCAGGCTAGCGAGATATTACTTGTTGTCCACAAAAGACTGCAGTGAGAGCCATCTCCCATCTCTCTCTCTCTAGACCATGCCAGAGTGCCTTCCTCCAAATCAGAGCCATCTCCTTGCAGTGATTACCGTGGTCTTTGTCAGACCTCTCAAATGAGAACAGCATAGCATGTTCTTTTCATTAGAGTGAGTGATCTCTGAAATATCCTGGAAAGCCCTGTAAACACTCCATGAGAAACTGTAGCTCTATTGAAAATTATGTTAAGACCCTGCGTGTGTTTTTCCCTTGGGGTCCGTCATTTCATACCAAGCACAAGGCATCGTCTCAGAGATTCACATCAGCTTTCATCATTGGGTATGCATAAGTAGTGTAGTTTCAGATGTGAATATAGGGCCCTAAATTTCCTGGGCAGAGCAGCATCATGGGGATGTCTTGCAGTGAAACACCTAGAACTGGATGCTTACACCCAGACATTTGCCAGAAGTGATTCATGGGGTCTGACAGATTTTGCAGGACACGAGACATACAAGTCATAAGCATGTTGGGAAGCTTTGGGGGAAGTCAGCTTATCTGCTGTGCCACCCAGTGACCTAATCAGTAAATAGACAGTGTTAATGCTTCCTCTCTAAAGTACCTCTGAATCTACAGATGGAGGAAAAAAAAACCCACAAAAACAGCTGAGTAGGCCATTAAAAAAATGTTCTACATATACAGTGTTTTTTAAAAAGGTCTCTCTTTTAAGACTTGGGAGAGGACAGTTGGCCACAGGGCAAGAAGTTGATAACTTGTTTCACTTCACATATTAAGACATGAAATATCCATTATATCTTTACTGGCATGTGAAACAGGCAACTTAGGAATCCAAGTTCTAATAAAGATTCAAGGAATTATGGCTGCTGAAGAGCTTGTTCTAGTTAAAAAACCAAAAGAACAGTATGGTGCAGTGCTCTAGAACCCAGTTAACCAAAACACTAGACAAGAAACATAGTCATTTTCCAACATAGACGGTTGCAGCCTCCATTACATGATTAATCTCAAAAGCGTATAGAATCTCTAAGTTATGCAGTAGGAGAGGCGAGAAAGCTCCTTTCTCATTGCAGCTTCAAACTCTCTTCCTCTTCCTTGCTCCTCCCTGAAGTAGCTCAGACCCAGCAACTCTCCTAAGACACATAGAAATCCTCAGTATATTCGGAATTGCTGGGTCATTTTGTTAGGTGCAGTGTTCTACTCCACTGTCACATTTTCTAGCTGTATCAGTCTTGATCAAAGACCAGGAGCTTCTCAGTGGCAAAAGCATAAGACCTACAGTATCAGATGTTAATTATATGCAGGCAGTGTCAGTTAGAGATGCAACCCTGACAAGACTATAAAGCTTTACAATAGCTGTGTTGACCAAAGCTTGAGCTAATTCCAAATCCTATCTCTCACAGTGACTACATGTGTGTGCCTAGAAAAGACTATGAGGACAGGCCAAGCACGTAACAATACACCCTGATGTGTTCTTCAGTCTCCAGAAGTTTGTGGTTCACACACATAAGCCGTACCTTTGTATTTAACAGCTCTTACTGGATTTTTCTTCCATTAATTTGTCTCACTGTGTTTTCAACCCACTTAAAATTTCAACGTCTACAACATTGTAAGGCAATGAGCATGGTAGTAGAATTATGCAATGTGTGAAGCAGAATTTCCTTTTGCTTATTCTGAATCAGTCTTCTACTGAGTTCATTTGGTACTTCTTTCTTTTTATATTAGGGAATGGTGTACAGTCACTGCCTAGTCACAATTTTAGTGTTACTCATGATTTTATAAAACACTGCTGCATCCACTTCAGTCAGCTGTTTTGGACATGGAAAGCTCCTAACTTACCTTGGTCCTCCTCATATAAAAGCTGGTCTGTAACTTCAATTATCTTTGTTGTCCTTCTCTAACCTTTGGCAGATCTTTTATCTGAGGTGAGCAGTTGAGCATAATATCAGTTGTACGGATTCATTTTTGAAGATATGTTAATTCATATCACTTAGCTGCTAAACTGAAAATGGTCTTATTCTGACACAGTACGACTATAAAAATTCAGATAATACACTCTTTCAAGACCGAGAACAAAATTCTAACAGTCTAATTACTTGCAACATCAGTTCATTTAAAAGCTCTTCATTTCATAACATTAGAAAATATCTATGAGCTACCCTTTCACATAATTTCCTTACAAATACGGTATTCAATGCATGAAACAGGAGTATTTTATTAGGAAATTATTTTAGCAGTAAACATTCAGCTTAATTATTGCAAATGATTAATGGTTATGCTGCCACACTCACACCTGATTCAGCTTTTGTTAGACTGTCATCTATAGCTGGGGCTTGTGCAAGCCATTTATAAATGGTCTGTAAATTCACAGAAATGGTATTTGACTCATGAGAAAATTTTCTCTTAGTGAGATTTTGGAAACATCAGAAAGCAAAAAGTGTAACTTCAATATTGAAGAGTTATTATTTTTTCTGGTTTACCAGAAAACAAGTAACCAAAACAAATCTTTTAAAAGTACCTCAATTATGGGTCCTTCGGGGCTCTAATTTCTATGGGTACCCAATATTTGGGTTCAGTTGAAGTGAGATCATTTCTCTCAGGTAAGCTGAAGGTAATGCTACTTTCACAGAAAGAGCATGAGGAGTACTTTATCGAAGCTTGTGCAGCTAAGGAAATTGTAGCAGTTCTTAAAAACAGCCCTGAGGTTCATACTCTTATTTTAGCACATTGAGCAGCTGTGTCTTGAGTCAATTTAATTAGCAAATGGTATGTCCTCTGGCTTGATCATGACCCAAGCTCTTTTAATTAATTAGCCTTATTCTGTTTTTCAAAGCAGTGGAAATGAGGCACATCTCAGCTGAATTAATTGTTATTACCTGATGGGTCCCATTAGAAATACTCCTAGTTTCAGGTGGGAGAGGCAAACCAAGGAACTCCTCTTTTTTGCATACATTTTGAAGCACCTGTGGTATTTGGATAATGAGGTGGGGCTCTCTGTGCTCAAAGAGGCCTTGTTATCTCCCGTGCAGTGTGGGGGATTGGAGACTTGCCTGGTTATCACAGCATGCAGAGAAGGAGGGGGCCCTGCTGAGGCAGGACAGCCCTGCTTCTAGCCAGTGAGGACAATAAGGTAACAGGAACCTGTGTAGTTCTTTTTTTTCTGAGAAAAAGCTATCAAGTCTGATAGCTACCCTTTGCCTTGTTACCTGTGAAGTGCATATGCCAGTTGACCCCCCTGCATATGCTAATGAAGATTATAGAGATCATGCTAAATATGTATGACTATAGCACTTGTCTCTCCACCCAAATCATATTACACATCACCTGAGGAGGGGGGAACCTTGTAATTTGGAGGATAAAAAGATGGAGAAAATGATGGTTAAACTGGGAGAGAAGAACCTCAACATCTGACGGACCAGTTGACAGGCTGTGTTCTCTTATTCCACCCCAGGCAGGGATGCCTCTTTAGGTAAGCACTGAACCTTTCACCCTCTGGTGAATGTTAACCTCGGGGTGTTGTATTATTGCTCTTTTTGCTAGCAGTAATAACCTTAATGAATAGCCCTGTTGTAGTTAGTGAATTTACCAATGGCAATCTTGAATCTGCTCCGTCACTCTCAGCAAAATAACTAATGTCTAATTATTTGTGAATCTGACCCAGTGAAAGTCCTATGTGGGGACTCCGATAAACAGATTGGTGAAAGTCCTGGGACTCTGGCAGACAAATGTTGAAATTACATTCCTTTAATGTGACAGAACCCTGCTGTAGGCATGCCCTGTTGAGAGGCAGTTGCTCTTACCTCATTAGGTCTGGTGAGATACATGGCATGTGCTGCTTGTGGTCACTGCCTTTTTCCCTTCCTTACATTTCTCAGCCTCCCAAAGCAACAACAGGAGGGAAACAGAAACTTTACATCTGCTGGGCTGTGCAAAGGGTAAAGATACCTAGCTGGTGGGGTCTGCAGTGTAGCTTGCAGATGGACGAAACATGCACATTTCATTACTGCCCCATAAAAGAGCACACTGTATACAGCCTTTAATTTCATAAACAGTGATGTGATACTTCTGTAGGTCTAACTTTCTCCTATCCCTGGGAGAGTTTTTCTTTCCACAAATCAGAAAACAACTGAATTTCAGCCACTGAACTTTCCATCACACTCAGGAGATCCCACTGAGTTCAAAATAGCCTTTCTGACCTCCTGATGAAGACTCACAGTGTCAGCTCTACCTGGAATAGTAGCCAGAAGTACACCTCTTAGTTTTGTTTTTAGAAATATCCTGTGCTCTGTTTGCCAGAGCGCAATTATTTCAAAGTGTGCAAAAAGCATTAGTCACTGAACTGAAGAAGCCTCTGCTTCTATACCTGAAAATTATGGTGAAATACTCTGATGAGACCCTTGCTTAAAGAAGGAAGAAAACAGTAATGTGAAATAGTAATTTTGGATAGAAATAGTTCATGATCTTGAACAGCATTAGACAAACCTGATAATAGTAAGTGGATTTTCTGGCCCTCATTTGTGAACCTAATAACTATTTTCTACAATCAAACAATATTTCTCTTTTTTAAGGTGAAAGTTAACATTTTGGCCTATGCTTACAGTAAAAACAAGGTAAGAGCAATAGGAGTGAATCTGTAAATTCAGACATTGGTGCTGGGGCCCTGACATCTATTCCATCATCAGTCTGATGTATCTACTTTGGCCTGTTCTAAAAGGCCCTGATCCTGAACTCCACTCCACACATGGGTCAGAGCTAGGAACAGTCTTTGATTCCTGTTAGGGACTGGAGCTCTGCTGATTCCTGCCTGGAGCAGAGGCATCAATCTAGTTCATGTGGACCAAAACGATTTGAGGACTGAACCAACACACACTGTAAGTGGTCAAGATCAGGAAAATTGCCCCAGAATGGCTCCACTGCTCTAGATCACAAAGTGAACATAGACTTGGCCAGACTTTCCCTGCAGGTGCCTTCTCCATACCCATGCAGTGCTTCTAATCAGATGTTTTTTGCTTGTACCTTCATCAGTCCACACTCCACATTGCCACAGACACATCCCTGACATGGCTGCAATAGTCGTGTTGGGGTTGGGAGTATAAATTTCTGCAAACAGACCAGCTCATACTCATCAATGTTCCTCTATATGGGTTTAAAAAGGGTTGAAAACACAACCCCAAATTATAACAAAGTGGAAAATGAGAGTAATGATTCATGTAACACCCAGCCATGAAAGCAATGACCCAGCTGAGAGGGAACAATGAAAGTTTCTCCACACTTCTCCAGCATTGGAACAAACAGGTATTTGCTCTCTTAACTATGGCAGTACTGCCATTTTTCAACCCCATCTTCAGTCGATGTTTCTGGCTTAATTCTCATCTGGGACACTCTTTTTTTTTTTTTTTTCCCCCCCCCTCCCCCTTCCTTTCAGTAGCCTCCAGTTAGCTAATAAAAGAGAGCCACCTACGCCAAGGTGTTCATTGTTGCCCGCTCCCTGTACCAGCAGGATGGCAATGAGCAGGGGACGGGTGATTCAGTGGTAATTAGACCTTTCCCACGCAGCAGGTTTCCTGAAAGCTGCAGTTACAACTGACACTCTGAAATAAAAGCCCAGGCTGGGGCTGCAGCTAGAAAATTCTCACAGAATATTAATCCTTTAACCCTGTTTTTTGTATTTCTGAGAGCATCCCCATGCTGGAACGGTCTCTTGGGATAGCAGTACATCTCTAATAGAGCTCCCCCATGCTGGCAAGCCCTGCTCTGGGCTGTCAATGTACTCTTCTCTATCCCTGGCCCCTTCACAATGATTCATGGTCTCTGCCTTTTCTTCCCTTCTTCACAACAGTTGTTCCTTGAATAAGTAAGGTACGCTGTTCCTGTGTCTATCTTCATATGCTGGACTAAGTGGACTGTTGTTAGGTCAGACTCATGGCTTTTGTGGGTTAAACATGTCTAAAGGTTTTATCATTTTTAGTTTGCTTTGACCTTCTCTGTCAGCTATAAGAGTCTTCCATGAGAGGAACAGGAGAGGGGAGGACAGGCCCCCAGTGTGGTGGATTGACTTTGGCTGGCCAACAGAGATCCGCCAAGTCTCTCTATCACTCCTCCCCCCATCCTCAGCAGGACGGGGGAGAAAATAAGATTAAAAACATGTGGGTCAAGTTAAAGGCACTTTAAGGAAAAATAGCAAAGGTCACACACAGAAGCAAAGCAAGAAAATACATTTGTTCTCTACTTCCCACCAGTAGCCAGTGCCCAACTCCTTCCTGGGAACCAGGGCCTCAGTACACATGGTGACTGATTCAGAAGACAAACACCTTACTAAGGAATGCCTCCCATCAGCTGTTCTTGCTGAGCACAGGTACAGAGCACAGAACTGTAGGGGCAGCTATGGGGAAAGATAACTCCAACCCAGCCAGATCCAGTACAGGCAGCACAACAGCAATCTTGCGTCTGTGGGTCCACCAGTCATTAATAGGGTGGCTCTGTTAAACCCCCACTCCCTGCAAACTTCCCCTGCCTGCCCACTGTAGCAGAGACACCCAAGGAGCCAGCTTTGCCCAAGGAGTCTCCAAACCCATGGGACCTGTGGATCCAGTGGGCTTAAAATTGTCCAGGGTGCCCCACACTGCTTTGTGCCCTTCCTTTAGAAGTGAAGGATGCCTCTGGTTTCTGAAGCCTTCCCTAACATCTGACATGAGGCTGCATATGAGGCTGCATGCTTCCAGACCTGCCCTTGCTGAGAGGTTGGTGCTCGTGGTGCCACATGGCAGGAGGGTGAGCAAGAAATGCAAATGGCAAAAATGTTCCCTTACATTCTCCTGTTTTGCAAGCAGTGCACCAAATCTGTCGTCCATTTAGCAAATACATCTCCTGAGCTTTGAAGTGGACCCAGTAGAGCCTTTATTATGTGAAGCTACTGAATTTCTTTTGCAAGTCATTCCCTTCTAGTCATCATAGAAAGATTACTTTAAATGACAATTGTTTCCACAATTTTGAATATATATATTTAAAAGGCACAAGAAAGAACTCTATTACTGTTCCCAGACTGCATCACAATTTCACTTTATTGCTATTTAACTTTCAAATAAATCTTCCTGGAAGAGAGCATAGTCTTGGCGTTGCAGAAACAGATCCCAGCTGAATGCATCATAATCATAAATGCTTTTTCATGTAAGCAGAATATATATCATCTCAATGGATCTCCAGTTTCAACTTGAAAAGAAAACTAGATAGTCTGATCCCATGCTGTGTTCAAAGAAGAAGGATGTGTGAGCAGGCTGTGGCAAAGACATTAAAAAGAAACACTATCATTCTGAGATTTGTCAGCTCATCTTTCACTTATGCACGGTGTCATTTATCACCTAGTTTTCATAAGAAGCTGCTATGTATTAATCAGTCCTAAAGCAATCTTTCATGTTGTCTGTCACTTAGTAAACAATGAAAATAAACACTGAATTAAAAATAATATTGAAATTGTTAAGACCTTTCAAGGGTAAAAAAAAAGCAAAAATTGGACAAATGCAACCTGGAAATTAAGCACAGACACTAATGGACACAAGTCCCCAGCTTTTGTTTTAAAAAAATATAAAAGCAGAATTTAATTAAAAAAAAAAAAAAAAAAAACACAATCAAACAAAAAACAGATTTCTTTCTAAGGCACACTAAGAACAAAGGTACTCAGTATAGTACAGAGATAACTATGGTTATGATGAACACCTGCACACACAGGGAATGTGCTGGAAGTATTTAGGAAGTGGCAGTTGTGGATGAGGCCCCTCAGAAGAGGTCACAAGCTGCCTCCTGGGCAGGAGAAGAGCAGCACATGCAGCAGAACTGCATATTAAACATTCATTCCCGAAAGTTGCTGACAGGTTTCCCCTTTGTGTTCTTCATGCCTTCCCTATGAGCTCTCTTCCTTCTCTTTGAAAAAGAGCTATTACCGTTCTCTTGTTCTTTACCCATTCTCACTCCCATTCTCCTGGATTTCTGCTTGATCATGTTTTTCTCTCTCTGTACTTTGTCTCACACAAAAATAAGAGGGTTCACAAAAAGCACTAGAAAGCATCAAGTAATGATCTTTTACTTAAGTGTTTTTAATCCCAGGGAGCTAAAAGTAAAGCCAGAGAACAATCCAAAAAGCCATAAGGCAGGGATGGGCAACTAGCTGTCAAAAGCAGTGATGAGCAATTTCTGCATCTGGACACCCATATGGACCCATCAGTTATTTAAGGGTATTTTGTGGTGACCTAATCTGGAAGATTCATAAAATATCTAAAGAAGTCCTAGATGAACTGCAAGAATAATAACATTGGTGATGGTCAGTTAAACCTCTGCATTAGTTAAACCTTATTCTCACAAAGGAGGAAAATAACAGGGCATGATAGAAATAGATGTATTTTCACAGTAACAGGAAGGCAGCTGCCTTACCTTCAGACTACTTCAGAAGTGCCAAACTTCACCCCAGGAAGTTGCAGTAGAATCTGGGCCAAGGAGCACACCTGGACTATGCTGTGAGCATATCAATCAGCTGCATAATTCACTTCATACTCTATTTCTCTTCATTTCTTGTACTGACACAGCAATGGGGAACCCATGCAGTATGTGATGCTACTGCCAGCAGCCCAGAGCCCGTGCTGAGGACGTGGCAAAGACTCGGGGAGGCCATGGGAACAGTCCATGCTGACTGCATGTCCAGCCCCATTGGAAATAGTGCTGAGGAACGTGCCAAAATACTATCACGAGATAAGGCTGGGAAGACTCAGACCAGTTATTGTTTGTAAACAATGCAAAAATGCCTATATGCCTTTTCATTGCAACATTTGGCTGAAACGATATTTATATTAGCATAGGATGATAATGTGGTTCAGGAGATTAGGTATTTACTTGGGTGTCAAGACGCTCATTCAACTTCAGAGTTGTAAAGAGCAGCAGAGGGAGGGAGCCTTGAGGGAGAGCTGGAAGGACTACTTTGAGGGTTGCTATCATTTATTTTAAAAATCTGTTTTAGTGTTTTATTTCAAAACAGACTGAAACAAATCTCCTGATCATCTCTACTTTATCTTTGGTTTGCATTATGGGGCACATCTTGGAGCACGTGAACTAAATTACTTTCAAATGAAATTAAATCAAACGTTGTAATTCAGGAAGCATATCTAATATGCTTCAAGCACTAGTGGCTATTTGGGGGCCAGAGTAGAGCTACTCATAACTCATAAGTAAAACCACTGAAAACTGTGTAGCATGGATGTCAGGTCCTCACTAGCACTGGTCGTTTCACTCTAAATACCTGAAGATCTGACTGCTCCGCACTGATTTCTAATGTGGACATAACCCCAGTTACCCACTGAAATACTGCAGGGGAATTAAAATCTGCTATTTTTCACCCTGCATGGGAGGCCAGTCCCAGAATTTTTTCTTTAGGAACACAAAAACTTGAAGGTAAAACCCACTTGTAACCAATGAAACATGACAGCTAAACTATTTCAAAGTCAGAGGCATAGGAGCTGATTTTGGCATTTGAATCTGAGGCGGCCTCTGTAATATAAATAAAATGTTGTTGGGACCTTCTGGCATTTAGACCATCTGGCACAAAAATAAAAAAATCCTTTTCCTGTTTCAGGCAAGGTGGCCCCATCACAACTGCATTTTGGTAATGGCTTGCCCTAACTCTCAAACTGTGCCTGGGAATGGTTTGAGGATTGCCAAGTAGCTCAGGACAACAGCACAACAGAAGCCGCTCTTAAAATTTATAAATTATCTGTAGTTTGATAGGTACTTTAGTAGATATTACGTTGTTGGGGTTTTTAAAATACATATACATGTATTATAAAGATAGCCCAAGAGCTCCAGAGACCTGAATGGACCTAAATCTGTAGAAAACAAGTGCAACATATGAGCATGCAATACTTTGAGTTTATGACTTTAGCATAAGTTGATTGTGTAAGACAAGACATTCCTCTTAGATGCCCAGCTCTCAGCCACCAATACCTGTTTCAGAATATCAGCTTTCAGTACCAAAAAAATATTTCAAGATTCATAGCTGTTGGAAAAGGCCTGAAAGCTTGAGTGTGTCTGAAGGATACTAGCAACAGGAAAGAAAGAAAACTAAATTTGTTTTTAAGACTTTCCTGATCTGAAGGAAATTAACTCACTGCTGAAAATCATTGGATGTTAGGAGTGCTCTTATTTGGAATCAAATGCATAGTGAATGAGTGGGGGGAAAATTACTCTTAATATTAATCATTTCATATTTAAAAGTTTTTTATTCTAAATAAAATTTCAAATATTCCTAAAAGTCCTGTGATCTTAAAGGGTGGTCATTAAGTCAGATGTGGAGGACTTCGCAGTCTCAGCTGAGTTCATTTTCAGGAATGAGAAAAGCAGAGATATATGACCAGTAACAGTGGTGTCAGTTCTCACCAATGCTTCACTCCCCCTTTGAATCATCCTTTCAGCTGCAGTCAGAAAAGAGAATATGTTTATTTAACCCTCTGTCAAAACCATTTATTTTGTACTATTGATCTGAGGCTGAGTAGTTCAGAGTTGAATTAAGGTTATCATTACAAGATAGCATGAAACACTCTTGTGATTTATTCCTTGACAATGCCCTTCCTTGCCTAGGAAATAGCATCATTTCAGGGACCCCGATATAAATCTGACACAACTTTCCATTAGATTTGAGAGACTGTTCTTGCAGCACCTTTCCAATGCAGTGGAACAGACTCCAGAGCACAATGACATGATTTTCTGCTCACAGAAATCTTGCCATCTTTAAGCCTCTGAGAGCTGGATTCATCTCTCCTATTGCAGCTGATCAAGCAGCAATTAAAGATTTCTTACAAGGCCCAAGCTGACGTCTGACTGTGATTTGGCTCCATGGGAAGGAGGCCAGTCTCCTGCAAGGAAAGCACTCATCAGCCCTGCTGGTACCCTCATATCATCCCCTTTGCAGCACCTTTCACAACCTCCACTTAGCTGCCGTCACAAATCACGATACAACACTCTCCTGAGGACCACAATCTGAAAACTGGTCCCTTTGGCGACTGTCCCTTTTGTGAGTATAAAATAGATAGCCTCCACTGAGACAATTATTTACAGTTTTAAATGCAAAATATTAAGGCAACAATTGAAAATTTGCTAATGTATAATGTTTGTATTGCATATACAGTTGTGAATTTCTTGCTTGTATTGTTCAATGAATCAGCCACTAATTAAGGTTAACAGATTAGAAAAGGTCTCCCTTCCCCTGCCTGATATCCCTACTTCAATTTGTTTAAAGGCTTCATACAAAAAAGAGAGAATTTAAAAAAAAAATAGAATAAAGGATAACAAGCAGAACTGCAAACAGACTCTGAGATTTATACAACATGACATTTTATTATAAGTAATAAAGTCAACCTACAAAGCAAAGATAAATCTCAAATGATATAATTATGCACTTTGTTATTAGCCAAATAGTTTTAACTGTGTCAGTTTTGCTTGGGTCTATGCAAATTCTGGTTGACCACCTCCCTGAGACAGTGAAGATATTTCTTCTGCTCATAAGCACTACTTTTCATGTGGGTTATGGCACAATCATACTTTCATCCATTTCCTTTAATGAATCTAGTTACATCTCTCTCAATACATCAAGGGTCTTTTGCTTGTTGGTGCATTATATTGCTTTTAAACTATACACATTGGTTGCCGTGATTTTCTTCTTTCAATTCTGCATTTTAATCAGCCTCCCAAACATGTAACATCAGTTCTTTAGCTCATATTAAAAAAATTCCCAAGATACATTTGGTTTGAACAGTCTGTCAATCTTAGACCCAAAATTTCCACTTGCGCACTACCAATATTCAAGTGATATATGACTCTGTGAGTGTGTGAGTAAATATATATATATATACTCATATTAAAATGTATAAAACATTTCTAAATTCATAATCTGTAACGGTTTGGATTTATTTCCTAGCCTAATTCCCTATGACAAAGTAAATGTAGTTCTAGGCTTTACCTATCATAAGGCTAAAGTCTAAATATTTTTATTTGAACATGCCCTGCTTCATTGCTACAGTTTAAAAAAGACGAACAAGTGAGAGAATATTAAATAGTCAGTGTAAGTTAGCTTTACATTAACATGTAATGTTCTTACATTTTACAAAGTCAGGAGTGTGTATTTAAACATAATATCACTGTAGTGTTGGATAGAACAGACAGTTCTTTTAATGACTCACTTTGATTTCACATAGACATCAAAACTGACACGGGGAGAAGGGTTAGATTCATTCAGTACCAGCATTCATCTGTTCTAAAGAGCATCAGAGCTCAGCTCATGGGTGTCCAAAGGACTTCAAAGAGTTGGTTTGCCTGAGCTGATCATCCCATGGATGATGCCAATGGCAGATACATACTTGGTGTACTGGAGAATTTGGGAAGTGAGTTTGTTATTTTTCTTTTTGATTGTATTTAGAAACTCAGTAGTTTATTTTCTTGCTTTAATATTTTTAGCTCTTCAGTCTCTTCTCTTATCTCTCTCCAAATAAGATGACTCTCAGTTTGCTTATTGTATTCCTTTTTCCTTTCCTGTGACAAAATTGTCTCTTAAACAAAGTAGCAAACTTTATTACCAGCCTGTAATATCCCACATGCATACATTATCTTCTGGTATCCTCCTTTTATAGTCTTTAGGGTAAGCACTCGTTTTAATGCCTGTATAGGACTCTACACTGAGGAGTATTGCATGTGACCATATATTGCATCCATTCCGGGAGCCAGCCAAGGCTGCCTTATGGGGGCTTTGCAATGGACTTACCTTCCCATACCGTAGTCATAGCCTGTATGCATATCTCTTGGAAACCCCCAAATTTATATTCTATTTGATTACTTGATCAATGCATTCAGTCCCACTTCACCAGGCTCCTAGTAGTTATTTTCATCCTGTAAAACATCATTTGCATTAAAAATCACAGTTCATCACCCGTTTTTTCTCAGGGTTTTTGCATTAATTTACAAAATACATTTTGGTTTGTCTCTAAGCTTACTTGATTTACTAGCTGAAGGGTTGTTGCTAATGCAATCACTTTCTTGACTCAAGTGTTTTTAAAATTTTAGCACTTCTAATTTCTTGCTGACCATATTTATATCCATTGATGTTGTTTTATCACAATAATCTTCCTACTTGCTAAAAGCATATGTAGACATTTCCCAACCTCCTCTTATGCTTGCTCTGCTTTTATGGTCTGCAGCCCAGATAAGATGCTCAGGACTCGGAGTCCTGTTCCTATAAACATCTCACACACTCCTTCATAACATGTTAACCCTAAAAATATCCCATTAAGCCTCTGTCTTCCATGCTGACTGGAAGCGTTTCACAGAATACTAGTGCATCTCTAGTCATAGGAGTTGTAACTCTTAAATACATTCTTAGTTTTAAGGACACAAATTGCACTATCCGCTTCAAGAGAACGTTGCTTCAGTTATAATAGCACTTCAGCACTTTTATATATAGATAGGAGATTCTTTCTAACAAATCTCTTTATTGTCGTCTAACTCCTCTGAATTAAGACTGTGAAAGTTTTTCATTCAAATTAATGTTCCTACTGCTGTCTTAAGTGGTGCAGAATACACATTTTTCAAATTAGAAATAGGTTTTATTTACTAGACTTTGTTTACTAGGCCTTATTTACTAGGAATAAGTTTAGAATAGGTTTATCGGGACTTACATCACTCATACCACGAAAATGAATACTCTTTTAAATTATCTTTCAAGCACAGTATAATTTTTAATATTCCATTTTAAATCATGAATAGACAAGTGCAATTATTATTCACTTCCTTATTTTCTCCCCATTTTAACAACTATTTAGACTGCATTAAGCCACTCCAAATAGTTCTTCATCAAGTTAAGAAACAATGGCTTTTGTGACTGAAAACCACAATGATGAAACACTGAGTAATACAGACTTCATTCATGATCCATTACAAAATATGACACATTATCTTTAGACACAGCAATGCAAATGGAAGTGCAAGTGAGGCCAAAGGGCTCTTCCAACCCAGACTAGTCTATATCCCAATGCAGGCAAAATAGTTTATTTTCTCACGCTCCTTGCATAGGGGCCATTCTAGGGAGTCCCTTCTGCTTCTAGCTCTGCCAAATGAGCTAACTGGGTGTTGTTTCAGTTCAGCCATCACCATTTTACGCTGCTATCAGTTGCCTGGTCACACAGGCCAACGCTGAACTCAACAACATCCCCTCACAAGTCTTCTTTCAGACAGTCCTGCCATAGGTTCCTGTGGGC